>MU225893.1:92042-144796 GCA_018584345.1 Thuja plicata
TATATATATATATAAAATATATATATATATATATATATATATATATATATATATATATATATCTTTTTTAAATATATATATATATATTTTAAATATATATAAATATATAAACGCATCCAAACGCATCCGCATCCCCCAAAACAAAATTTCACGCATCCACGCACCCGCTTCTTGCATCCGCATCCGCACCCAAATCAGCAACTTAGGGTTCTGAGGATATTGCACCTCAGTAGAAGGATTCTATTCAGCAGTAATAGATAGAGTTGTGCATTAAAGATTTCAAGGACAAGAAAGAAGAGATGACTCTCGGGGTTTTGCAGACAGCTAAGGCTGGATCGTTGTATTCCTTTCGTCTAATGAAATGGGTTTTCCATGAAATCAAATGTCTAAGCCTGAATACCGTGCCCTTTCTGCCAAATTTGAAGAGATGCAGAATAAAGGTGATTCCTTGGCCACCCCTTCCATTCCTGACCTCTCCGAGCATGCTCTATGGACTAGGATGAGAAGAAAATGTTGATGGAATTTGTCGAGGCAGATGAAAAGGACAAGGAAAGGTATGAGGTTAAGCTGGAGGAACTGAACCAAAGGCTGGAAAAAATTGACACTACCCTCAGGAGGATTATACAGGATAGCCACAAAGTTCTGAAGACATCTACAGAAAACATGAAAACTTTGGTGGCCAGGTTGGAGGATTCTCATCAGGATAAGGCCATTGTCAATGTGGATCTTGATGTTGAGGCGAGTGCTGGCGTTTCAGAGGGCCCAAGGAAGAGGACCAGAGTTAGCACTAAAAAGAAAGCTTCCCCCATTCCGAAGGAGATCCTGGAGCTGAAGGCTACAGCTCAGAAGATGAGCCAGTTGGAAGAAGAGGTCGCTGTGACCTTAAAAACTCTGGGCTAAGTCCTTTTTTGTTGTCTTTTTGGGTAGTTGTTTGTGCTGGCTTTTTGTTGGTTTTTTGGGATTTGCTTTTCAGTTTATGTTTTGATCTATTCTATGTTGGGGGCTTTTAATGATCTATCTTTTGTAAGTTGTTTGTAAAAAGGGTTTCGGGTCCCTTCAAAACCTGTTTTTGCATAAATCAAAAACATTAGCGCACAAGGGTCGCAATGATGGGCTAACAACTCAACCACTGATCATGGATAAAAAGGGGACATTACAATTTTAAATCAGGAATGCATCATATTGGGACCTTGCATATTAAATATTATCATTATTTTGATAAAGGGTCTTTTGGAGTTAAAAAGGACATTTTTAATTAAAAGTGAATTTAAGAAAAGAGTCTTATGGAAAGTTTGGTAGAAGGGTATGTAAGAAGGTTTAAATGGCTCATTTGCATTATGCAGATTATTTATTTTTTCTTTGGTGAAACCCTCGCAGTGAACTTGGTTCGTCTTAGCCTTCTTGAGGAGCAAAACCCTCTTGGAGAAGATCAGTTTTGCTGGTGAAAGATTTCTCCCTAGCTGATTGTAGGAGAAATCATTCATGTTTCTCGCTTGGGCTCAACAATTGGATTTGCAAATTTGTGAAGTCTTTGTTGAGGACAAATTTTTGAGATTGCAAGATTCTGGACGCCATGTGAGGGAGCTTGAATCTTGCTAGTCATATCATTTTCAAAAATATTGGGTGATTTGTATCTTGGTGATGAAGAGATAAATATTCATATTTGGAACGATTAATCTTTGTGATAGCAGCTTCGAGGTTATTGTGGCTGAGGTGTGACTGTTTCACATCTTATGTATTGCATTTGACTGAAACCTGGAATTGATTCCCCTTATGGAAGAGCATGAAACATAGCAAGAAAGACATGGGCTTATTTAAGGTTTTGGGAAGGCATTTATATCTGCTGGACCTAGCCATCTACACTTGGACATAAAATACCATAGTATATGAGACAAATATGCTCAGAACTGGGAATAAAGTGTTCTTGGAAGTGAACATTTCATAAAAGGGTTTTTGAAGCTTGGAAATCTGTGGACATGAAGATTCAGAGCTGCTTCAGGGCTTCCATGAAGGTTTGAGTCTTGACAATATCTCTTACATTCCTTCGAGCTGAATGTTGGCATTTTGAAGATTTTGAACACCATATGAAGAGGTACGCTGCTGACTAGAGACTTGGATGTGACAAATTGTAGTCCCAACTCCATCATCAGTCATACGCAAAAGTTACTGCATGATTTAAAGCATTTGTTGCAGAAATTATTTCTACAGTTGCCTTTATGGTTTGCTGAGTTGCTAATAACAGGTCAGACATTTCTGTTATAGATACTCTATAATAAGCTTGTATAGCAGCATCAATGAATGAAAGCATGTTTCAGATTTGTCATATTTTCATTTAATACTGTTAGTGGAATTTTACTGTTAGTCAGATTTGGACTGCTGTTTCCACAAATATCATTATATTCAATCCAACAACAAACATTTTCAAACCTGCAATCTGAAAACATTCAAGCAGCAATATATGTGAAAAAAGTTAACTTTGGTGAAAAAACTTTTGTGAAAATCAGAGCAGTATTTTACAGAAAATGTGCCTATACTCTCTATTTAGCTTGTAGACTTCAATTGATTTTATGCAAGGACTTTTAGTGGTAACAAGGCACTACAATCTCTACCTCTTGTGACTCCGTTTATGCTATGTGTATTTCTCTCCAACATCCACCAACTCACATTACTTTCTTATAAGTAGGTGCCAAGGCCAGATGTAATGTTCTTTTCTTAAGCATCAACTTAATTTCACAGTTTTTTATCAGTGGCCTTACAAAAGTAACTTCTCTCTACAATGGTGGCAATGCACTAGATCCGTAACACTATTTTCAATCAGGGTATCGGTGTATCTTTCCATGCTTTGCATTTGATACTGTAGCCATTTTTGGCTAGTTGGAGTAAGGAATATGGGATACCAGATTAGCATATTGCTTCGCCTTCTTTACTTACATGCTTCTTCCTGTCACTAATGAGGCAATCAAATAATTGCAAGCTTCCACAGGGGCGCATCCCCACCCCTGCAGCCAATGTCCCCTTCCACCATGATGTTTTGGGGATGGCGGGACATTTGGGGACATCCCCAGAATTGACAAATCATCAAAAATGCAGGAAACATATCAGAAACAGGTGGGGACGCCTGGACCTTCCCAAGACGTCTGAGGGGGCAGCTAGGCGTCCCCTATTGTTGCAAGACATTTTGTCAATTGTAAATTTTTTTAAGGAAAAAAGGGTGTTTTTTCTAACTGATTGGTTCTAAAGTAGCGTGGGGGTCTTACAATCAGGAATGGTCGGGATACCATTGGATGATCCAATTCAGGCAGAGAGTAATAGAGACACAGATGGTTTCAAATCTTTGGATATTGATAGCCCGAATGACACTTAAGCCTCATAGATTGTTGTATTTCAATGTTTGAGACTTTGAGTTACTTTAACTGTTAAGTTTAATTTTAAAATTTCAAGTTGTACAACAAAATGCTTTAATACTTAATAGTTAACACTGCTGTTTCGGATCTCATGATTAATTTTATTGTTGCTTTATAGTTTAACTTTATAGTATATACTGCTGTTATACTAATGTTTACCCTTCTTTTTTACTACATTGAAGTTTATTATGCTGTTGTACTACTGTTGTCATGATTTATTTACATATTGATAACTATATATATCATTGTCCCCCCCATTTTCCCCAAAAAATGGCTCTCATACTGCCATCCCCAAAATGAGTCCCCTCCGTCTTCGTCCCTGAAATGCCGTGGAACCTAGATTATTTACAGTGCTCACTAATTTTCATATAGAATGCACTAAAAGACAGTATTTTTTTCAGAAAAATCTACAAATGCTGAAAAAACACTTTTTTTAGCAGATTTTTTGTGGATTTACAGCACAGGGGATGCAGATCATGAAGATCAAATGCTGAAATTTTTGTAAAACTCCGTTGTGTTTTCTGCATTTGCAAAAAGTGCATTTTGTATGGAGGATAGCCGCCTCCATTATTTACAGTGTTCAGGTCTGTGCAGCAACAAACAGTACCATCTATGTACAGCATCATCCCTATGGGCAACTCATGTTGATGTAATACATCCATCTTTGCACTAATAGCATCGAGCAACTGAGACTATTTGCAATCCACTTCTTTGGTTCTAGCATAGTGTAGTTCATATTTAGCAACTTCAGTTAACACTTAGCCATTTTGAGCTAGGGAATGTGGGATACCAGACAGCCATATTGCTTCACCTTGGTTTCTTACATGTTTCCACCTGTCACTAATGTAGCAATCAATTAATTCATTGCTCAGGTCAGTGTGGCAACAAATAATACCGTCTATATTAACCAACATCCCTATGGCCAAGTCATGTCATACAGCCATTTTTGCACCATTAGCATCAAGCAATTAAGACTCTTGTAATCAACTTCTTTTGGTTCAGAGCATAGTGTAGTTCATAATTAGTAACTTCAATTAACACTTAGTTGATCGCATCTTTTTCATATGCAGGGCCCATTAGATACTGAAAGCACATGCATAATTTCCCTTTAATTAGACAAGTAATGCCATTTTATATACAGAAAAACATTCTGCTTCTATAAACACCATGCATGTGAGAATATTATATAACAATGTCTTCGGAAAGCCATATTTGATCAAATCTATCTAGTTTTACTTATATCCATTTATTAAATAGGTCAAGTTTTTGCATCCAATTTGTAATTCCCACCACCTTGTTTTTGTCATTGTCTTTATCCTTTGTTAGCTCAACAAGATATGGTCAATCATGAACTGCTGCAAGTAACACAAATCTACATGTGAACTCTGATTAGCTTAGTTCATTCGTTTAATAAATTCTCTGTGAATTTATTTGCCTTCAGGTTCTCATCTTAATATCCTGTTGGTGAGGGGAAATCAGCTACTGCTGCAGATCATTTTGTTGGTTCACATTTCTATCACGAGAAGACTGAACATGGTTAGCACGGATTTTTCACATCATTCAATGATGAATTGATGACCAACCGAACTCAGCCTATATAAGACTTATTTGACACAGAACCTGATGGATTCAAAAAATTAAAGTGAATTGAGAACCAAGATTTCAAATTTTGACTTGTCTAGGGTTGAATTTTAACTGCTGTAAATGAAGGGTGAAAATGCAAAATGAACCAATGAGTACAGTAACCTCGAAATTAATGAATATAGAATATAGACTAGACCATTGTAGTTAACTGAACTTAGGAAATCCTTTAACCTTATTAACTTATCAGTGTACACGATGTTTTAAAAGCTCAGACCAATATCATCCCAAAATATGACAGTGTAATTAAGCAATATGAAGATATAGACCATAGAACTGCATAGATAAGAATTTGGGCCATATGAAGATTTCGAAAGAGGCAAACAGTCCAACCATAGTTATTGATCATGTATAATTTTTAATCTTTCACTAACCTGATGAGCTCCTGCAATATTAAAAGTTATAAACACAATCTGAACAGTTTGGTGCATAATAGCATACCCTTTAGAGGGCAAAACATATTCAAGAGAATCTTGAAATTGGTGTTAAGATGCTCCATGGCCTTAGACAAAATTCAATTGTGACGTTCATATCCCAATTGTTTAAAAATAAGGGGAACAAAACAATCAATACCTGCATCTGGCTGAAGTGTCTCAATATTGCAAGGACCAGTTATGATGTTTGTGATTCCAGTCATTTGGAAGGACATATGTGCATTAAAATAATATGGTACAAACATAACCACTGAATCGCCTGGATCGCAAAGTGTTAAGACAAGGTTCACAAATGCCTGCAAGTGACAAAAGAAATCTGGCAACTCAAATGGTAAAATACAAAAAATATTTTCTTTGAAACAAGAATAAAATTCAGCTGCTAAATAGGAAACACAGAAAATTTGGAGAAATGCATGCATAATACTGCAAAGTGCAAAGTGAGTTCTCATCTAAGCACAGAGTGCATAGCACTGCCTGTCAGTAACCTGGCCTATTTTCTGATACATCACCACATTTAACAGGAAGAAAGGATGCAGATGGGTACTGGTAGGGGAGACACGGATGGGTACTGGTACGCCATTTTCACAATATGTTGGAGATAGGTATTCAGAGACAGCAAAAATAAAAATAAAAATTTATGTATATTTTAAATTTAGAAAATAAATAAATAAATACATAATGAATATGCAACTTTAAAGAATATAAAATACTAAAATGATTATATATGTGTGTGTGTGTGTGTGTGTCTGGAAATTTGAAATAGATGTCAACGTAAGCAAAGATTAATTACATTGATGTTTGATAATCATCATCATGATATATAAGTTATTTTAAAACATAATCACCTAAGACATGGTGGACAAAAACTGGGAGGGGAATGCCATTACTTAAAAGCATAGTACAGGGGTCCTTGGAGATTACTATTTTTCCAATCAATTGATAAAATTTCAATGCCTGTACACATCTTAAGCCTTAATGATATATCTCTTCATGCTATTAACTCTCGTATTTTATAAGAAAAAAATTCTGCAACAAAAAAATGGTTTTTTGTAAAAAAATAGAAAATTACAAATCAATTAGTGCATTTCTATAGCTCTTTTAGCTTTTTCCAACTACATATCACAACTGTAGGAAAAGTCAATGTAATATAAATGATATATTTGAGAAACCTCTATAAGAAGTTTCCCAAACTTCAAGTGATGCTTCTAAGCAGAATTGCAGGGTTCGGCCCCTGCTGCCTCTGGTAACGGTTTGGTTTGAACCCAGTACTGGTCCGGTATGCCTGCGGGTCTGGCCAATCAATCAAACCATGGAAGATGTACGTTTTTTTACTTCTATAGAGAAATACATGCTATGATTGTATGACGGTACGATGATGCTGCTATGATTACAAGTTTATGGTGTTTTTGTTGTTTATATGATACTATGCGACATTCTAATCTTAATTCATGCTTCTAGGCTGCATAAATATATATATGTAGTGGGACTTTACTCAATCTGCCCTAAAATTTTCTTTTATGGTTTAAATAATGCTTGGAAATGGGAATTCTTACTTTAGTATCTTGATGTAGGTCATATGGGATTCCTTTGACGTTCTATCTAACAAACTCATCGTCATTATGGAGCACCAATCTGGAGATCAGACAAGGCGGCTTGAGTCATTCCACCCAGTCCAGGAGCACGGAATGACAACCTTCATCTGGCCTTCCAGCCCCACTTGGGGTGTCTCTACCAACGTGGCTTCCTAGCTACTTGCATCCTTTGTATGTACTATATCTCCCCCCAAAATGAGATGAGAATCCTTATAAGGATCTTCATGTGTCACATTGTACACAGGCAGAGATATAGCAAAGATAGCAACATATAATATGCATATTGGCAGCAATGTGGAATATTCTATCTTCTATCAGATGCAAGTCCAATGATTATCATGCAATTCATTACAAAATGTATCCCTTTCAATGCTTGGAATGAATCCTCCTTCAAACTTTATTGGTGGAAGAATCACCACTCTCCATAAGGATTGAGTCCGCACTTTTCATTGTTGCCTTTGAGAATAATATTATTCCCCAAATTTATCTCCCTTGGATATCCTCCTCAAATGAAATATTCTCCCCTTTGTCATGTCCCTCCGTTTGAATCTCTTTAGCGATATCTTCATCTCACCAATTTTGTGGAATCTCTAAAAGACGAAATTGCAATAATGAAGTTCAATTAAGATTTTAACGTAAAAAGATCTGACAATAGATAATAATCAAGATATAAAATATAAAATAAATAATACATAATAAATAACAATATAATTAATAGATTATAAAAATTATTTATCAATAATATATTATAATACATTAATACTTAACAATAAATATTAATAATAATGTTTAAATAATAATATTAATAATTGTTAATATTATATGGCAGGGAGAAGGCGATATCCACAGGGAGTTGCACGGCCGAACCCTAATAACTTGGGAGAGCATCATGTCAAAACCGAAGTTTCCAATATTGTGGACAGATATTTCTGCTTATCAGCTTCTTGCGGTGATCGGGAGTATTGCAAGGATGAAACGGAGTAGGGAGGATATTAGAGTCTGCGTTCGTGTAAATTGGGAGGCAGCCAGGGAAGTGTTTTTTATGTCAAAACAATTTTTTGTCATTGTTTTTGACAGGGAGGAGGATAGGAATGGTCTTTTTGTATGGAATCCATGGATGTTTGAAGAACATTATGTATTTTTTTTTAAGTGGGAACTGAATTTTGATGTAATGGCCATGTGCCCTGTGGAAAAACCGGAATGGATCAGGCTGTACCATCTACCCTTCGAATATTGGAGTGTTGAATGTGTGCAAAAGATTGGGGATATGTTAGGTCATTCTTTGGATATCGATATGGGAAACGATGATTCCATCAATTTTGTTAGAATTAAAATCCTTCTTATTTGTAGTCTTCCTAAGAACATCATCTTGGTGACGGGGGCAGGGGAATGGTGTAGAACATTCCAGTAGAAGTAGATAAATTTTATTGTCTCAAGTGTCGCAGTAGAAGCCATAACGAGAATAAATCCTTTAGGAGGAAACATGAATGGCAAAAGAAGGATGTTCAATACCAGTGTCAATACCAAACCCCTCCGGAAAAGAACTGGCCATTAGTTCTGGTGAACAAAGGTTGTTCGAATGTGTATGCAATGGATTCTAACGAGGAGTTGTTCGGGGAAGGGGAGCAAGGTTTTTCTGGAGTTTTGGGAGGTTTCCATGGTGTGGTCTCACATCTGGTGGAGAGGACCAAGTAGAGCAAGAAGATGTGTTGGACACAATTGAGTCTCGTTCGATAAGCCAATCTATTGCTAGTGTGCAGAAAACTCCTAGAGTTAGAACAGGGAGGAAAACTAACAGCAGAAAGAGAGCCGAAGATAGCTTAAGACCCTATCAGGCCTCAATTAAAACTTAAATGACAAGATCCAAGGGAGGATGCCCCTCCCTTGGGAAGCAATGAGAGTCCTTACCTGGAATGTTAGAGGCATTAATGCCCCTAACAGGAGGCGCATGGTGAAGCACCAGATTTGTAATATGATGTCAAATGTGATTTTGCTGCAGGAGACTAAGATGAATCAACTTGAAAAGGAGATATTCATCAAACAGTGTTTTGGCTGGTCGGGATTTGTATCAGGGGCCAATGGCGCTTCTAGTGGTCTTTGTGTCATGGGCAAAGGTAAGAAGGTCTCCATTGATCTATTGCATAATGATAGATATTGGATGAAGGCAGAGATCCAAAGCATGGTGTTAAATCTTCACTTTATTGTTTATAACATTTATGGCCCTTCGAAATCATTGGACAAATTGGATTTGTGGAATACTATTGGGTTGGACATGAAGAATCACTGTGAGAAGATTATTTGGGGGGGGGGGGACTTCAATGCTATTATGCATGTGAATGAAAAGATTGGTGACTTGGGGAGGGTGGGGCACGTTATGGCTGATTTTGCGAATTTTGTTGCTACCAATGGTTTGTCAGACATTATCCCTTCAAACGGTACATTTACATGGACGAATAGAAGGAAGGGCCTGTCAAACATTGCTGAAAGGCTGGATAGATTCCTTCTTTCGGATGAGTGGAGCAATTCAGATTTTTTAGTGTTATTCAATGATCATTCCCTGTCCTATATCTGATCACTTGTTGAGCTGAATATTGCTGAAGGTGCATGTCCGTGTCAAATTCAATTTAAATTCAAGAGTATGTGGTTTAGGTGGTAAAATTTCCTTGATCTCCTGGAAAGTTGGTGGAATAACTTGAATTATTTCAGTGGGACTAAGATGTTTTCTTTTAGGAAAAAATTAAAAGCTTTGAAAGAATTATTAAAAGATTGGAATAAGAACACTTTTAAAAACATTTTTACTAAGGAGATTCAGATTGAACAGGAGTTAGAGGATCTTAGTACATTTGTCATCCAAAATGGAATGTCCCAGTCAGAATTTGATCTTGAATGGAAATTAATCCTTGAATATGAAGAAATGTTGGCCCACGAGGAGATCTACTGGAGGTCTAAATCCCGTGATGACTAGTTGACAGCTGGTGATAGGAACACTAAATTTTTCCACAATTCAACTAAAGCAAGGAGGAATTGGAACATGATTTCGATGATTAAAAAGAAGCAAGGGGAAATCCTCACCGAGTGGAAAGATATTGAAATAGAAGGCATCGATTTCTTCGAAAATCTCCTGGGCAAAGGACGCTCAGAGGGCAGATGTTTGGCCATCTTAGATGTGAACCCGAGGCTGGTCACGGATGAGGAGAACAGTGTATTATGCAGGCAGGTCACAGAAGAGGAAGTGAAAACAGCGACTTTTCAAATTGGCCTGGAAAAAGCTCCAGGTCCTGACGGGTTTACAACATTGTTGTTTCAAAAATGTTGGCATTTTATGGGTAAGGAGATCACAGGAGTTGTAGAAGAATCGAGAAGGAAAGGAACTCTTTAGAAGGATTTAAATAATACTAATATTGCATTGATTCCTATGAAGCCAGATATTGAGACCTTCGCAAATTTCCAGACTATTTCCCTATGTAACTCGATCTACAAAATTATCTCTAAGGTAATGGCCAATGGAATGAAGGTTTTTATGCCCAAACTCATATCTTATGAGCATAGCAGATTTGTTCATGGGAGAAACATTGCAGACGGAGTTTGTTGGCTAAATATTTTGTAAGTAGCCGTAAATACACTACTCGCAAAATGAGATATTTAGACACAATGTATGAGAAATAATCTCTCCTCTCAACTTAGGGGAAGCGCCCTTCTTATTGCTGCTAATTCAACTAGAATCTAACAAGAAACTCAAATTTAATCTAAAATTGGGTGTTCCACGTATCACTTCCTCTTTCTTCAAGAATGATTTCACTTTCACAAATACGCACTCTATGAACTTGGAGACATTTTACAATTTCACCTCTAAATACTAGTTGGAGCAATAATACAATGAAAATTAACCGAAAGATTAATTGCTAAGCGTACTAGTTGACAGTAGACTAAGGAATATATATAAGCTCACAGACTTATACGCTATCCTGAAATGATTTCAAACTATAAAGCAGCAATATGATAAGCACAAAGACTTAAACACATGAAACTTCTCTTCTATTTCTAATATCACTATGAATCACAGCTCAAAGTCTATGATTCACTTGTAACTAACTCAAATTGATAATTATAGCACAAAGTCTATACAAAATTAGATTCAAGACTCTCCTTATAGCAACACAAATAATTCCACAAGCTTCCTCAACTCAAAGATTGAAAATACTCACTTTTTATTCACTCCAAAGTTAACTTGCACAAATTAAAGCAAAGTTTGAACTTGCGCAATTTCACCAGAGTTTTCTTGCAATGCATAAAGATAAAATTCTTGCAATGAGCCCTCTTGTATTTATAGGAGAGAGGCTATGAGAAAAACATGGAAAACTAACCACCTAAAGTTGACTTATTCAACATTATAGTCCTATGTAATGCGATTACATGTAATGAGATATGTAATTGCAAAAAAAATTTGCACGTTTGACTACATAAGCAATTACAACTTTATGTTTTACATGCAACTTGTCAAAACTGAAAAAACAAAATGCATATCTAAAATCCTAGAAAGCAATGAGAAATCTAACTGAGTGCTTGAAGCAATTTCTACTCTTCTCCATTATGTGCCATGAAATCCTGAAGCCTGTGAATGACTTCCTGAATATCATTCGGATTTGTCCCAATGGTGTTCTTTGCAACAGCGTTTGTCTTGAAGACTGCATCTGAGCATCTGGAAATTATGACACCGCTTTCCTCAAGAACAATTTGAAGAAGATTGAGTGAAGTTTGGTAACTTGTGAGCTTGTGAATAGAAGTTAAGGTGAAGTGATCCGCCTCAAGCTCCAAGTGAATCATTAACAAGAGCTCTAAGACCACATTATCTTCTGCAATTAATTCATAGCCCTCGCCTACCAATTTTCATGATATCTTCATAAATTGGGTGTTGGTCTCTTGCTCCTTTTCAACACATATTTCTATTGCCGCATCCAAGTCTGTAATTAGGCCTTCAATGACTTGGCCCTTGTTCACCAAAAGCTCCTTGGATCTAATGTAGTTCTCTCGAGAGAGTATTGCCCCATTCTCGCACAGCATCTCCAGTTTCAAGTTTGAAAATTTATTCCAAACCTCCAAGTCCTTCTCAAGTGACTCCAAGTCTTGACTGAAAGTTCCTCGAACTCCCTTCAACTAGGATGTCGTTGTCCTAGCACACGTGAGCACCTGGAGTGCTTTCTTGACCAACTATGTTCCCTGAAGCATCAACTAATCCACCCATGCATTAATGGTTGCAACCAACTCCCCAACTCTCTCAACCTGCCTAACAGATTCCTCTGCAATAGAGGATGCCAATGGATCAACCTGCTACGAAGCTCTAGTAATCTTTCAAATTAGTGTCATGAGTAACTTATTATGCTCCTTCAACTAGTTTTTCTTTCTCTTAAGCTCGTCGCACTCTTGTGCCAGTAGTGCTACGGATTCTTGGGCATCGTTGACCAAACCAACATGTGTCTGCTTACCCAAATCAAGCCTAGTGATTCTAAAATCAGCAAGCTGCATTTCATCACGGCGCTTATCTGCAAGAGGTTTTGCTATCTCCACATATTTTGTTTTGTCTTTGTCAACACGAACCCTTGACACAGTTTTAGCTCTCTTGGCACCCTTGGTCCTGACTCGCTTTAGCTGCTCAAAATCGAAGTCATCTGGCAAAACTTCATGTTTCTTTCTTTTATGAACAACTGCACTTAACCAAGAAGGAAGATCAGAGAGGATAACTTGAGTCTCTTCATCTCCAGGTTGCGATGAGCCTGTTTGAGTACATACCATAGTAGTGACAATTGTCGATGCTTCAGTTTGGACAGCAATAGGGGTAGTGCCTGGAATGACTTGAGGCATCGATTCTGACATAAACCTGTCAAAATCGCTCAAGGTAGAATAACCTTCCACAAAAGGAATCATAAGTGAAGGTAGATGAGAACTATAAGAAAACACACTAGCCAGGTCTTCACGAGGCTCAATATGAATCGACTTAGTGGCTTGTAAAGATGCGGAGATGCCACTGTAGGTGTCAAGACTATAGAGAATGTGTCAACATCAACATCAATAGTAAAACCAGATACATCTACAAGAACCAATTCCTGTGTAGTTTCTGCAGGAGTAGATCATGCATCGGTTACTACTAGAAGTACTTGTACTTCATCAACCTGTTGACTATCTTCTCCTTCAAGAATTTCATGAATTGTGACTCGTTCTTTTCTTTTGTCTGGAGAATCTTCTTGAGTCTTCTCCTTTGTTTTGAGCTTCAATTTCAACATGGTTCCAGAGGAGGATGCATTATCCTTATTTTTAGTTCTCACCTCCGATCATCTTCAACCCACAGGTCTAGATGTATCATCATCTGACCTTGATTTAAACCTTCTTATTACCTCTATGCTTAAGCCAAGCGCGAGTATTAGCCATGATGGATTGAAACCTGTCAGTTATGGAAAAATTCTCCTTCAACGACCACTGAATTGGGAGATCCTGAGCTGCTGCTACCTTTGCTCTTTCATACTTTGGATCCAATATATTTCCATCGTCCTCCATTCCGTCAGGAATATTCAAGTCAATGATCTGTTCTATGGTAAGCCTACAATAATCCATCCTTCTGATATCCTTATTTGTACGAATATCCATCCAAACATCTCCAATTCGGTGAACATGAGTGAAAGGTCGCTTGATCTTGTCCTTCATGCCTTGATAGTCAAAAACATCTCGGATTTTAAACTTTTTGAGTTTAATTTCTTGCAGCTCGGTCTCCATTGCCTTTGCCTTTTGCAAAGAAGTGAATATTTACCAATTACCAAGGGATGCTGAGTGGAAATGGCAAATTGAGTCTTATGTGATGCAGACTGTCTAGCATGCACATACATCAGTTGTCTTCCCAGCTCCATCAGAACAATCTTATCAGTCAAATATCTCAGCAACATGTATGGGTGATCATCAAATCACCCGACTCTCATGTAAGTATAATTTGGGAATTGCAGGAACATACACCCGTACTCATTTACCTTTCTCCATGTGGCCTCTGAAACCCTCTTGTTCTCAATTTTTTTGCCAAATTGACAAATGAAGTTACCAAAGAAAGCATCTTGAAGTTTGCGATAGTGATGCCTCCCTGTGGCCATGGGTAACTGAGTGAAATATTTCCATGCTGGCAACTTACTCTTATCCCTATCATAGGATAATCCTGGTAATGGTCGGAAAGCTGTAGCGATATACACAAGATAAGAGCTCATGTAAAATGTCATAGTAGTGGATACCTCTGACAACTGCTGACACAAAGAGTCACTGATTACCTCTGCCTAGAATATCTGCTGCTTTCCTTTCTTGACAATGGCAATATACTCAAACATCCAAGGTTCAAAAACATTGGATTTCTTCAAACCCTGCATTCGGCCTAGAAGAGTAATCATGTCATTGATCTCTTCTTTGAACTTTGTTCTGAATAAAGTAGCGGGCCACCGAGATGAAATCGATTGCCTTGATTTAAAAAATCAAAGTGTATTGATTTCTCTCCTACAATCATCTTCTCTCTCATAGTAATACTCGAGAGCCTTCTCATGAGAAATGTCTGCATACACTGGCGCAGAAGGAACATGGAAGATTTTGTCAATAGCCTCTGCATCCAACCTCATGATTATTTTACCTTTTGCATCCCTAATTGTTTGAGTCTCTTTGTCGAAGTGTGACGCACATGCCAGAACAAACTCAGGTTCTAGTACTGCTACAAGAAAAGTCGAGAGCATGTGCATATGGTTCTTGAGAATTTTCATCATCTCATCCTTCAGATTTACTACTTCCGTCCTCTGAATGAATTCAACCATATCTACATGCCCCACCTCTGTATCTTTAATCTCATCTATATGTGAGACTGCTGAAGTAGGAATGACAGCTTTCAAATATTTGTGGTACTGGTATTTCATCGTTTTCTCAAAAGTAGGAATTGGCCCTTCTGCCATTTGATGAACACTTATAGCACTGAGATAAAAAGACCAAAATAGTGCAACCTCAGAAAGTATTGACGTTAATTCCATACTATTCTCCATTTAAATCACACTTTTGATTTTTGAAACTTGATAAATAGTGTGTGCAAACAAGGCTTTAAACAAGGCTCAAGTGAAAGGTTTCTTTTGTCGGCCATGATTGCATTTCGGGGGTTTTGAGGTGTACTGCAGATGAAGGTGTTTGCTGCTACGGGGTAAAGAGAATTAATGCATAACAGAGAATGTAGTATAATGGAAATAACACAATATCAGAGAACTGCCAATGCTTTCATTAATGCCATATAAGTTCATACACAATAACAATATTGATACCATTGAGAGAGTACAATATAAAGACCCGAGGGGGTGCGAGGCCAACCGCCGCAACCCGTATAACTACCTATCCCTCGGTTACACTAACAACATTAACCACATAACATACTAGCAATATGTTTTACCCGACAACATCATCCCCCCAAAAAAGAAAGTCATCTCTCGACGACACACAACAAAATGGGGAATGAGAACAGTACAAATAGACAAGAAATCAAGAAGTAGAAGGGGGCTGAGAGGGCATCCCTGAAGATGTAGATGGGGCCAGCCTGGCTCTCAGCTCGTGCACCTGCTCAGTCTTGTGACGCAGATCTCTCTCAGCAAGTAGCTCCCTCTCCCGAGAACTCTTTACCATAAACGCTGCTTCTAAAAGCTTCTTATTCTTTTTATCCACCTCCTCCAGAGCAGAGGCAAGCTGACTCTCCAATACTGCTATCTGGTCCCAGTCCTGGGCATGCTAGGCCTCAAGAGCAACCACGTGTTGTTGCTGACGAGCAATCTCCTCCGCTAACCCCTGCAGCCTAGTAGCGAGCTCCTCCCTCGCTGCTATAGTGGCTCCTCGCTCAGCCTCAGCCACTACTCCCCGGTGCTCTGCTCTGCGCAACTCATAGTACAGCTCTCTGAACCTCTGCTCCACCTGGCGGAGTAAAGTATGGATCCGACTCTCCCCAACAAGTATCCCAACTTGCCAGTCTGCCAGCATCTCTGGTGTCTGCGTAGTAGGCCATCCCCTATGCACAAAGCATCTCTCAAACTCCTCCAAATAGTGGCCTATAGCAAATGCCATCAGCCGAGCTGCTACCGCCTCGGCCTCCCCCAAAGCCCGTGCCTTTGCTGAAGCCGCAAGTCGTGGTACACCGGCCTCAACATCCCTCACAAACTGCTCGATATCGAACATCCTCACGGTACTGTCCAATGCCATCTGACACAATGGCGGTGGTTGTGGAGTTGTGCTGCGTAACTCTTCACTTTGCACAGTAGCCTCCTCCCGAGGAACATCCTCCCCACCTCCAACAACCACATCCTTCGTCCGAGGGAAACCCAATGCTATGCCTAGCTTAGTGGGATACGCATCCAAATCAACAATCTCTGTGGGATCAGGCTTTCTCTGGGGCGTAAGGGGTGGAGGTTCAAGAGGTCTGAGCGCCGCCATGTCAAACTCCGCAATCCACGAATCCAAAGTTGTACCCTCAATGGGCGCTGCCTCAGTGACCTCCCTTGGCACCTCTATAACATCCTCCAACCCTTTAGTGCCTGCTCTGGTCTCTGCTAAGGGCGGATGATCCTCCTCAGCTGGCATCGCTGGCTCAACTGCATCTGGTTGTGGTGCTGTGGTTAGGGACGTGGCCTCTATCGGTGTCATAGTAACTGGTGTCCTCAACTGGCCAAATGCTAGTACTGGGACTGTCAGAGTGATGTCGAAAGATGTGGATGATTGCAATGAAGTCGCAGCCGACAGGAGTGACGGGGCAAAGAGAACCTGTGCAGTATCATCACCCGCAGGGGTGGACATGGTTGTATCTCTTGCCACGGCCAAATCTGTTGTCTCTCCCTCCGAGGTCTTGCTACTTCCACTGACACTAGAAGTCTCACTGGTATCCTCTGCCATTGTCTACATCGTCCTCTGATTCCGACACCACCTGTCGTTTCGTCTTTTCTCCCGATTGCATACTACCGACATCCAAACGTCGCCAATAGAAAATAGGGGGCTCTCCTGGTGCGAGGCTACCCTGTGGCCTTATCTCCAACATATCAAGCGGTATGTGCGCACGAGTGGCATCCTGGAAGAATTCAACTGCATAGTGCAACATATAGAACGTTTTATGTTGTAGGGTCATAAACTCATACATCCGCTCTGCCAGGAGTGTAGCCCAATCATATACAATGCCATTCTTGAGATCATTCATAAGTAGAATCTGTGGAAGGGCAATATCTAAAGCCCTACTGGAGCTTGTCAACCTACTCTTAACCACATCCATGATACAACGCCACTCACTCGATGCAACAAATGACCTCTTTATGCCTCGACTCTTGGAAGCGATACTGGCTACAAAGTCCATCTCTACTGGTGTCAAATCCCTCGATACTAATTTTATCCACTTCTCCTCTTCCCTAGACATTTTCTTCAGCTTGGTTGCAATCTTCTTTCCATTCCTGCCCGGGATACCAAAAACCCTTGTGAAATCTGCCGCTGTGAATGTGAGGGTGATGTCGTGGCCGCAATACTCAGTGTTGTTGGTGTGGCTAAAACTGTCAAACGTGTCAATCATCATCCGCAACGCTCCCTCATAATCTCGGATACAGAAAAGAGGCATCTGGATTGCCCAATGTACCTCTACTCGCTGAAGTTGCCCTTTTGTGACATCGTCCTCTGGTGTCTCCTACCACCATGTTCTGCAGTCCAACCCATTCAAACCCTCGAATGCAACATTTTGGGCTGTAACAGTACCTTTCTTAGCCTGCATTTGAACTCTAGGCCTCAACTTTGTCTTTTTGTTGGAATCTGTGTCCACACGTCCGACAACTTGTACTCCCGAAGGCAACACTCACTTGTCTTTGTCCATGGCGAAATTACTTGATGGTGATGGTTGTAACTGTCTTCTCCAATTCAGTCTCTTCCTCCCTATATCCATTAACCGTTTCTTCTTTGTCATTTTAATATACCCAATGGTATCTTCCTTGTCGTAGGTCTACACTCCAAATTGTTGTACAATACTTGCGGCTTCCTTATTCCCCTGCACTTTAAGTGGTCGTACGGTTTATATGCTTTAGTTGGCCATACGGTTTATATGCTTCGAATGTCGCACGATATTTATTGCCTCCAATCCACTGATGTTCTACGGCTATGGCTGACCTCCTTTCCGTAAATTGTTTTCCCTCCGTGTTGTGTGCATAGGTCGTATGGCCTTTTATATTTGGTACCTCCATCCTTCATATGGATTTCCCGTACGGTCTGCCTAGTTGTACAGGCTCTTTGTTGCAATCTCATGGTCGCTTTTCTACCGTACGGACTTCATCCAACTCCGATCGTTGTGAGTATCGTCGTCGTACAGGCAAGAGATCCTTGGCGTTTTCACAATTTAGGTCGTCCGTACAGTGCTTATAAGCATTCGTCGGTTCCGCACGGAATAGTACGGTGCTTCACCATACGGTGGCCCACCGTATGGTGACAGCAGCAACCCGTACTGTACGTGAGTTCTCTCTTCTTTTTTAAATTACATTTATTTTTATTTTATTTTATTTTTTTTGAAAAAAATTTATCTCTGACTGGGCCCGCCACAGTGCATTGGGTCACCTCGCTGTCGCCTATCATAGTATAGCTTCAGCTTCGACCCATTCACAGCCTCAGGAATCTCCAGTCCGTCGAGCATCCAAAACTTAATCACTCCATTTTCTCCAACTTCTCGGACCCTGTAGGGACCCAACCATTTGACTTTAAACATCTCGAGCTTGATTTCATTTTTCCCATTGTACTTCAGAACTAGTTGCCTGGGTAGAAACCTCATCTTCCTTAGATGCTTATCATGCCATGCCTTCTGCCGATGTTGTGCCACATCCGTTGCCCATTGCATCATCATCTGACGCTCAGCCAACTTGTTCAAGGTATAGAACCTTTCTCGCAGACTCTCCATGTCACCTAATCTATTTTCGATAGCTATCCTTAGACTTGGAACCATGAACTCAACAGGAACCACCACTTCCTATCCGAACATCAATTGGAACGGTGTTTATTTGGTCGTTACTTTGTATGTTGTGCGGTATGCCCAAAGTACCGATGGCAATTTCTCCTCCTAGTCTGCTTGCTCTACTCCGCATGACTTGTATATCACTGAAAGATTTTGTTTGTGGCTTCTGCTTGGCTATTAGCTCGGGGGTAATACAGACTTGATAATGAGTGAAAGTATTTAAACTATGTTGTGAGCAATCGGATGACGTGGTTCACGAAATGACCTCTGTCGCTGGTCAACTGGATGGGAATGTCGTACGTCGTAATGATTTGCTCGTATATGAACCTTGCAGTACTCACTGCGGAGTTGTTCGGCAAGGCCCTTGCCTCCACCCACTTTGTTAGGTATTGTATTGCCACCACGATGTACCGGCACCTTTAAGTCCTACTTGCCTTCAGAGGTCCAACAAAATCCAAACCCCATACTTCAAAAAGTTCCTGTGGGTGAGAAGGATTCAGTGGCATGAAGTCTCTCTTTAGTGGTTTCCCCGCTCTCTGACAAGTATCGCAACTCACAACCACTCCCTGGTCGTTGTACAAAGTTGGCCACCATAATCCCGCGAGGAGCACTTTCTGTGTTGTCGTATCTGGTCCCATATGTCCGCATGTTGGTCCCTTGTGTGCTTCTCATAGGACGCTCTGGACTTCTTCCTCCATAACACATCTTCTAAGTACTTGATCGGGCCCCATTTTGTATAGCAGCACATTGATCAATTGGAATGTTGATTAATAGCAGATTAGTGATTTCACCTCATACGGCAAATCATCCTCTCCGTTCCATGTCCTGACATCATTGTTCGTCACCGCCACATTGGCAGCCCAGTCAACCATGCCATTTATCTCCCTATAGCCATGGGTAATAATACAATTATCCAAATTAGCAATTATATCCCATGATGCCTTAATGATATTAGTGATAGTCCATGAGGGATCACATTTTTTAGTTAGGCATTTAACAATATTATTTGAGTCCCCTTCAACCCACAGATTTTTGCATTCCCATTTCTTAGCTAGGAGAAGACCTTGATAAGCCGCCATAGCTTCTGCCTTATGATTAGTTTGAGTCCCCAAAGGAACGGCAACAAGCTCAATGCAATTGCCTTCCTCATCCCTTAATATAGCACCACAACCCGCAGGCCCTGGGTTACCTTTAGATGCACCATCAAAGTTGATTTTCATCCAACCATTAGGGGGAGCTTGCCACACAGCTTCTTCCCTTTTGGTAGTGACATTGTTCTTATATCTTCCTCGAAGCTTCCATTTTTCTAATATTTCCTCATCCATCTTGCTAGTCGGCACATTCAGATCTCCCATGATATACATATTCTCAAGAATAGTTCTTTGAATCCTTTGGAAAACAACATGCATTGGAGAACACTTATCTCTATAAATTCTATCATTCCTTTCCTTCCATATTCCCCACAGCATGTGGCATAGAAATTCTCCATAGAATTTTTATAGAGGGGTTTTTGAAGAACATTGCCATGAAGAATAGAAGGTTTGCATTTCCTTAGGGAAAACCCAGTCCATCTTAAACATGTCCACTAGACTAGACCACAAAGAGACAGCAAAGGGAAAGTAGATGGAAATGTGACCCACCCTCTCTTCCTCCTGGCAGCATAGAGAACATCGGTTAGGAATACTGAAGCCTCTGCATTTCAAGTTGTCAATAGTAAGGATCTTATTCTGCAATAATATCCAAAAGAACATGTTAATCTTAGGGAGAAGACCCTTAATCCAAGCATTGGACCACCATGGGGGATCTTCTTGAGTGACAGACATCATATTGATCATGGAGGAAGTAGTGAAACATCCTTTAGAGTTCATCCTCTATATCAAAGTATCTTCTTCTTCATTAAGAATCATGGAAAATAAATGTCTTTTGACCTGTATAAAATTGGAGCTAATAACATCAATGTCCTTCCACTTATCCTCATCCCAATAATCAGCAACATAATGACCAAACATTGTTTTGCACTTCAAGGTAGAAGGACCCTATTCAGGATGGTTAATGAGAGGATCATCAGCAAGCCAAGGGCCTTCCCAGAACCTAACTCTCTTACCATTCCCAACCTTCCATTGGCTACCCTTAATCATAAGATTTATGTTGGTAGTTGTATTCTTCCATATGTGTGATCCACTGGGGGTAGCATCAGAGTAAATAAAGTTGTCCATAGTAGGGAAGTTTCTAGTGTATTTATTTATCCATATGTGATTCCATTCACCATTTGAGTGATAGGTTTTCCGAATCTGTTTTGAGAGTAAGGCAATGTTCATCACTCTAATCCTCCTAAGACTCAGATCTCCCCTATTGGCCTAAACACTTTATCCCAAGCAATAAGAGACACTCTTTTTTTTTCCTCAGCTCCAGTCCACAGAAACTTTCTTTGGATTTTTTCAATAGCATCAACATACTTTCCCGGGATCTTAAAGAGCCTTAGAGCATAGATAGGAATACTCTGCAAGGAGGCTTTGAGAAGCTGAACTTTCCCAGCTTGACTTAGGAGGGTGCCTATCTAGCCAGCTAACTTTTTATTGAGCTTGTCCACTAAAGAGCTCCAGAAGGAATCCGGAGGATTGATACAGAGAGGAAGGCCCAAATATGTTGAAGGAAGAGTAGTAATTTGACATCCCAATATATTACTGATTCTCATTTGTCTATTATCAGGAGTGTTTATAAAGTATACAATTCTTTTGGCCCAATTAATAAGTTGTCCTGTAGCTGACCCATACTTATTGAGAGTTTCCTTAAGAATCTTTGCTTCCTTTATAGTTGCCTCCCCCATGATAATCGAGTCATCAACAAATTGTTGATGAGAGCAGACCTGGTCAGAGGACGAAGGATGATGCCCTTTGAAAGAACCAAGGTCCACTAGATGAGAAATGTATCTTCCCAAACATTCCACCAAGATCACAAACAAAATTGGAGACAGCAGGTCCCCTTGTCTCAGACCCCTAGAGGATTTGAAGAAAGGAGTACCATTGATCAACACAGAGAAAGTAGCCGTAGAGACCAATTGCATTATCAGATGCACACTACTATTATTGAAACCAAAAGCCATAAGGATTTTCTGTAGAAAGGTCCAGTCAACTCTATCATAAGCTTTAGAAAGATCTAGCTTGAGGATAAAGCTTTGTTTTTTAGCCATAGATAAGCAATGGATATTTTCATGGACTGTGATGATGGAATCAAGGATTTGTCTCCCTAGCACAAAGCCATTATGTTGAGGTGATATGATGGAAGGAAGCAAAGACAGAAGCCTTGAGGTGAGGATCTTGGAAATAATTTTATAAAAAGAATTACAAAGACTGATAGGACGAACCAAATCCAAAGAGTCAGCACCCGTAACTTTAGGTATGAGGACCAAGAAGGTGACATTGATCTCCTTTAAAATACTCTTAGCCCCAAAGAACTCCTTGACAACATTAGTAACATCTTTACCCAAAATGGACCAATACATCTGAAAGAAAAACATAGGGAAGCCATCCGGACCTAGAGCCTTGTTTCCTTCAAAAGAAAAGACAGCTTTCTTAACTTCATCCTCCGAGGGAATGACACCAATAGAAGAATTTTGATCTTCATTGATAAGATGAGGAATACATTGAAGAAATTCCTCTTGAGTTGCCCGGTTCAGATTGAGGTCTTGAGAAAGGAGTTCAGCAAAATAATTTTTTGCCTCCTTCCTGATATTGTCCTCCTCTTCAATAGTGTCATTATTCACCTTTAGTCTTGATATTTTGTTTGCAGCTAAATTTTTCATAGTGGTCATGTGGAAATATCTAGTATTCTTGTCCCCTTTAGTCAGCCAGAGAGAACGGGCTCTCTGTTTCCAAAAGGTCTCTTCCTTAGCAATAATATCATGGTACCTCTTAAGAATTTCATTTTCATCTGAAATAGAGATAGTGTTGTAACCATCAACTTGAATTTGATCTTGAATATTTTTAAGGTCATCTTGAATGGAGGCTTTGGAAGAGAATATATCACCAAAACACTCCTTGTTCCAATTCTTAATGCAGTCCTTAACATGTTTAAGTTTCTTAACCACTCTAAACATAA
Source organism: Thuja plicata (assembly GCA_018584345.1). Lineage (NCBI taxonomy): Eukaryota > Viridiplantae > Streptophyta > Pinopsida > Cupressales > Cupressaceae > Thuja > Thuja plicata. The sequence goes on from MU225893.1 coordinate 115,219, forward strand.
CAATCCCTTCAACATGAATCTACCACCATTCTTTTATTTTGTTTTCCAGATTAGGATGCATGGTTCACATCTTCTCAAATCTAAAAGGGAAATGTCTTCTACCTTTAATAGAATCAGCCAAGAAAAAAATAGGGTAGTGATCTGACCCAACTCTAGCATGAGCAGACAAAGAACAGAAGTAGTGAACATACCAGTCATTAGAAATCAAAGTTCTATCCAATCGGACTTGAATCAGATCTTGTCCAGATCTTCTGTCGGTCCAAGTGTACTCAACACCCTAAAGATCCAAGTCATGGAGGGATTGAGAGTTGATGAAGTCCATCAAGTCCAGTCTGCTCTCCAATTGAGAAGGGCAACCACCATATTTTTCATGTTCCTTTAATGGGGTGTTAAAGTCTCCCATTATTAACCATCATCTTTAAAACTGGAACTAACCACTTCCAGTCTTTTCCAAAATTTATTTCTCCCCTTTAAAGTATTTGGAGCATAGATATTAGTAAGCACCCAAGATGTGCCATCTTTTATATGCTGAAATTTAATGTAGGCCATGTTATTGTCTTGGACAAGGACATCCCCTCTAATGATATTTAGGTTCCAGAAGGTAGCAATGCCACCAGACGCACCTTTTGAACTACAACCACTAACCCCTCCATTCTTAAAAAACTTAATCGATTCAACCTTCTCTTTAGTCATCTTAGTTTCTTGAATTGGGAAAATGTCTGGATTATGATCTCTTATCATATTCTTGATAATGTCTTGCTTATGAGGACTCTTCAGCCCTCTAATATTCCAGGATATTACTTATGTGCCATCTTTTATATGCTCAAATCTAATGCAGGCCATGTTATTGTCCTAGACAAGGACGTCCCCTCTAATGATATTTAGGTTCCAGAAGGTAGCAATGCCACCAGACGCACCTTTTGAACTACCACCACTAACCCCTCCATTCTTAAAAAACTTAATCGATTCAACCTTCTCTTTAGTCATCTTAGTTTCTTGAATTGGGAAAATGTCTAGATTATGCTCTTGTCATATTCCTGATAATGTCTTGCTTATGAGGACTCTTCAGCCCTATATTCCAGGATATTACTTTCATTTCTTCTTTAGAGAGCACACCTCAGTGAGGGTTTTTTGCATTCCAGCTGCTATATTTTTATTAGCCTTCGCACTTCTCTTCTTAGAATTTGAGGGTCTACATGGAGAAGATGAAATCTGACCTACATCTGCTACCAGTCTAACAGAAGATCTGGCATCCTTTGGAGTTTTTGGGAAGATCTTATTCTTTTTGCCTTTAGGTTTTCTGTGCTCCGATTTTGGGGAGGATATCCCATTCTCCTTTCCCAAAGCCTTGTTTATTTCCATTACATCTCCCCATTTTTCAGAGACAGGATAAGAACTCTTCACCATATCCACAGTATTCAGAGATAGATCAGATAAGTTGGGATCCAAAATATTGCAATGTTGGGCTTCTTGGAAAGAGTCTTTGTTCCCCTCAAAGCTGGATGTAGAATCACCATCCTCTTCACTTGACTCCAGAATCTCCCCTTCTTCAGGTTGGTGATTCTCCTCAAAGGAAGTAGTGTAACCCCCTTCATTACCCTTATCAAGAGAGTCAACCATAACCTAAAAGATGGGATCATCTTCTTTTGAGTTAGAGCTCACTTGCTCTTTGAGATTCTCCTGTGTTTTATCTTCTGTGATTTTTTGTTCATGTGATGTTGTTTTAGGAGAACCATCCCCTCTTTTTGGATTCTCATATCCTTCATTGGTTATTCCCTTAGCGGATTCAGGAGATTTGTCTGTTTCATTTTTCTCTTTCGCTTGCCAGACTTTCCTATGTTTTGGCTTATTTGTTTTCTTCTCTTTTAGTGGCTTGGAAGGATAGCTTTTGGCCCAATGGCCCGCCTTCTTACAGTAAAAACAAGCAAAGGGGATTGATTCATATTCCACCCGCTGATCCCATTTTCCCAACTTTGATAAAATTTTGATAGAATCAGGCATATCCGCATCATGGACTACACCCACACAAATTCTAGCATGAGTGAGCCTTCTCCTTGAAGTTGTTACCGAGTTAATGGACAGGAGTTCACCAAAAGAACTTTCTATCCCTGAGAAGACATCTTCTACCCAATATTCCATAGGTAAGCCTGGAAGCTTGATCCAAACAGGAACTTCAGCTAGGAATGATTCATCATTAAGATTCATGTTTGGGTACCACTTTTGAAGGACTACAGCAGTTTTTCCAACCATCCAAGGACCCCCACATAGGATCCTAGCTTTATCTTCTTCCCAGGAGAATGAGAAAGAGAAAAATCCCTTAGTCATAGCGGTGATATCCACCTGGCCTTTTAAAACCCATTTCTTCTCAGCATAAGCTCTAACCACCTCTATGTTGGGTATAGGTCCTAAAAACTTCCCAACTAGGAAGTTCGCCATTAGAGCTATATTATAGTCAATAACCAGATCCGAGAGAGAGAGCAAATTTACCAGTCAAGGGATCGGATATATTTTTGACTTTAGGCAAGGAAGACTTACCAGATTGTTTGATTCCGAATAAGGAGGACCATTTTTTTATCTGAAAACCCGCACCCGAGTCAAGAGCATTTCCCTTGATGGGTCCCCCTCTCAGGTCCCCAGGTTTCAGCGAAGCCCCTAACACAGAATCAGGGGGTTTCTCTGTCTGCCTAGAGGCCTCCATGTTGTCCTTTCCCCCATCAACAGATTGTTTTGCAGTAGGGGAAGAGTTCCCGCCTACATCAGAATTCAAATTTTGAATCCGCCTTCTCGCCCGCTCTCTCTCACACTCGCCATAAAAATCTTATGACTACCCGCTATCAGTTGTGTTAATTTTTAATCTTTGATTTAATTTTTATATCAAATTCGATACATTATATAAATATCTAAACTTCGATTCAGATGTCACATATAGTTATAATCCTAAGTTGTCGGTTCGGGTTCTAGTTCGAAGAACAGCTTCACCGGTACAACAAAATTTTGAAATGGGGTTTGGGTTCATTTGGGTTCGTTAGTACAAAAACATGTTTAAATTATATATATACATATGTATGTAGCCTAGAAGCATGAATTAAGATTAGAATGTAACAGTATCATAAAAACAACAAAAACACTATATACTTGTAATCATAGCATTATATCAACCATAGTTCAAAATATCGTTATTGGCAACTTATTGCCAAGGGAAAAAAATATCAGGAAAATATAGGAGATAAATCGGCAAAAATATCGGGAATTTAAAAAATTGCTTAAATTTAATTAGAAATGCATTTTTTAGCAAAATTCAATGAGGAGATGCATCTAATGAGTCAGTAAATGAGTAAACAGACCAAACAAGCTGAGTCTAGATATATTTATATGCAAATAGGGTACAAAATCGCATCCTCATGTGGAATGCTGATGGCTGGTAGCCATAGTCTGATAGTCTGAACTCTGAAGCAAACTAAAAATAGCAAATTGTCTTTGTAAAACTATAAGTAAATACAAGTACAACATCAAAATAGTCTGCATCTTCCTCTTCCTCTTCCTCTTCCCAACAGCTCTAGTAAAAACTACTCGAGTAGAAGGGGGTCTAGCTCTAGAAGTCCGTTGTGGTTGTGCCTCCTCCCTCTACACAACTGGTTGTGACTCGACCTCCATCCTTGATGTAGATGGTGTTGACACTGGCAATGACTCCTCATCATCCTCATCCTCCTGATTGCCATCCAATCCCACTGCGAATCCACCCTCCTCCATAGCCTACCTCTCCAAATCATAGATCTCATCCTCTGTAAACAATGGAGGTTGCTCCTGTGATGTCCAATCACAGTAAGGATCTATGTCATCCAAATCAAGTGGACCAGCCAGTGTTTTCTCTGCCTTTCTTATGCGCAACCGAAGGTTATATTGCTCAAAGACAAGGTCATTGAGGCATTTTCGTGCTAACTTGTTCCTCTTCTTCATGTGGATGGCCTCAAACAAGCTTCAATTCCGCTCACAACTGGATGAACTACAAGGCTAGCATAAGATTCGAAGGGCAAGTCTTTGCAGATTTGGGGCATTTCCACCCCAATTTCGCCACCAAGCATCTGCAAAATAAAATATTAGAGAGTTAGAAAGCAAGGTGAAAACATATTTTAGTAACTTAGTTTTTATCTTCTTATCATGCATGTGAAAGACTCCAAAAATCCAAATATTGTCCCTGGGGTTTGAGTGTTTCTTCCTCTCTTTGCCAAGTCTGAAGAGAATAGCTTGCCCCTTGCATTCTAGTACACTTCCAATTTGGACACAATGAGGTCCTCACCTCAACCTCGGGTACCATCCTCTGCATGCATTCAATGAGGCCCTCCATGACCTCTTCATTGGGATCCGAGTAGGATGGAGAGAAGCGAAAACGAGGGTTGAGGAAGTGCCTTACCACATGAATGGGTTGGTGGAGCTGATTGTTCCACTTCCACCTCCTATCAATAATTTCCCATATGGGGTCAAATTTGAGGTTGTCCCCCTTGTAGTAATTTTTTATAGCCTCTTTAGCCCTATCCATGGCCTCATAAAGATACTAATCTCTTTGAAAAACTTACTTGTGAATCCAATTTAGCTTGAAAAATCTCTTCGTATCCACAACAAATTGCTCTAAAACACTGCAAATTATGTTTTTTCTCCTTCAAACCCTTTTTCCTCTCCCAAACACCACTTTGCAAATTAGAAAATGTCAAATGAATGATGCTTGGGCCGGCAATCCCTATTAGCGGACTACGGCAGATATTTTGGCAACTTATCGCCCAAATATCGACGATAAGTTGGTTTTTTCTATGCGATAAAATCTCAAAATATCTGCGATATTTTGCGCGATATAGTTACGATTATTATTGCCAGGCATAACTTATTTGCAATAAGTTGTCTTATCGACGATATCCTGATCTATGATATCAACATCAAAATACTAAAATAATAATATTCAGTTCTAGTATCATGGTTTTGACTTTCAACAATTGGAACATTATACTAAGTTTCAATCATCTAATGGATTATCTAAATATTTATCGTCTTCTTCTTCATCAAAGGCATTAGTTGATTCACAAACAGGGTCAATGCCAATGTGATCAAGTGCACCAATAACATTCTCGCTTTCCAAGTCCTCAAATGCATATTACTTTTTCACTCTACAGAGAACTTGTTTGTTTGTAATTAACATCCTACTTGAAAAATGTTAAAAAAGTAGCTTGCAACTCCCTTCACCTATTGAAGATATTGTTTAATGTTTAAAATATGATTTATTACTATAGAGAGCTTCCAATTAATCGGACAGGGGTCCTTATCAGCAATTGGATTTAAAAATCACTGGAAGAAATCTTGAGGGCTAGTTTAATTTGATGTAATAAATATCTGAACTTCAGCAAATTTTGTTTTGTAATGTCAAAGATCTTATTCAAATTCTGTAATAATTGTTTTCCGCACTAAATTATACAATGTTTCTTTGTGGAAATGTACCTGGTTCGCACATGGTCTGCCTTGGTTTGACCCTGGTTTGACCTGGGTTCGGCCCAGAGGAACCAGCCTGCCTAGGTTCGAACCCACAGGGGAACCGGCTCAAACCCTGACTGAACCAGGTTCCCAGGCACACGCACCAGACTTCATAGGTTTAATCTTGAAAAAAACATTGTTTCAATATATGCATATTGAAACTGCCATTCACTGGCATAACCAAAAAATGCCCCCCACACTGCTGGCCCCAAAATATCATGGAACATAAATTATACAATATAGACCTATGTCTTTAATCTCACAGCCATTAAACCAGTGAAAATTGAGAAAACTAGCTAAGCCATAATAAACAAGAAGAAAAATAGTAAGGCCTTTGCATTGCTAGTACAGGTGAAATATGAGCATATTTTTCAGACACTTTCTGTTGTCTATTCAGCCAACTTAATGCTACAAAAGTTGGGCAAAATCCCATGAATTGGGAAAATTTATGCACATACCACTGAGATCCAAACTTTTGTGACAAATCATGACATGCCACAAGCCATGTCATTGTTGAAGCTGAAGCTAACGAAGGTAAGTCAACTGATCTTTATTTTTATTTGTTTGTGTTTACTTATTATAAGTATAGTTTATATTATCAATACTTGCACTAATGAAATATGTGGCTCACGGATCATAAGTGTCATTGATTTCAATGATTTACTTGATGCTTCTAAAATGTGGTTTGAAGATAATATATATTAGTGAATTTGACAATTTAGTAATAACACTTGAAATGTTTCTTATGAATCTACTATGAAGTTCTGTCAATTTCTAAGAAAGCTGCAACTAGTGAGAGAATCTTCATACAAGGTGTAATGATGCATGGCATACATAACATAATGAAAATCACTGCCCTATCAAGACATTCTTGAGCTATAAATATAGAACAGAGCCCAAATGAGGGCTTTTTATGCTGAGGGAGGGAGCAAAGGAGGGATGGAAGGGGGGACAGAGAGTTGTAATTTACAAATCAACATGTGAATGGTTTCAACCACAAACACTTTCCCTTTTGATATATAGAACTTATATGCATGATAGAAAAATAGATTAAACTAATTCAATTACCTGGTTTGCACCTTGTGTGACCATGACTGACGATTTGGACAAATTATTTTCCTTTCTTAACTGTAAGGATAGGAGAGAATATAATCAGTACTCAGCATACATCTGGAAAAGTATTCAATTCAAACAGCTTATGACATGTAACTTGCAAATTCTCATTCCTAATTATACAAGCATGATTAATGTCTAAGCACATGCATAGCAATAACATGTTACACAATATCCACTCACAAACTCATTGTATGCAAAACTAGTATTTTACTCTCAACACTTCATAGTCATACTCGTGGATCCAAACTACTTTTATTAAAACAGAGCAAATAAATCTCAAATCCATTGTCATGTTCCCTTTCCAATAAATTTGATCTGAATAAACAGATAGCATTTTCCTATTTTCCAAGGGTAAGTAAAAGTAATAAGGGAAAATATTTAATTTAATATATTAATTATTTTCTCATAAGTCATGGACCTATGCTTTTGAGTAATTAAATATTAAATATTTTATTGGACATCAACGGGGCATAATGTTTTGAGATAGCACTTTTACCACTTGTCATTTCTTTGGAATTTTGTTTTTTCTTTTACTATCAGAAGATGCTCATCTAGTGGTGCAATGGGGAAGGCCAAATTTTAAGAATGTTATATAAGATTCTCTGACAACTATAAGAGGCAAAAGTAGGGGAGGTTACTTTGGATGTGATTCTTGTAATGAAGAACATGTAAAAGCAGTTGTGCCCAACATGGATTATCAACTATGACACTTTTACGACAGCTTCTAATAGGGGGGTTATTGACTATTTTTATATAGGAATCAAATGATGATTTTATGAACTCTTTAAGGGGCCTATTTTGAGAGGAAATGTTTGAAAATATTTTTTAACTAATGTTTATCTTGTCCTCTCGGGACATTGGGATTTATGCACCAAATTTTATATAACTACGAAACTTTTACAGTTGATATCTTTTGTCAATTCATCTACTCAAAATTTTTGTTATAGGGCTTGTGCTTTACATTTTCTTCTTGGACAAAAACCCATTGAAGATAGAGATCAATGGACAAAAACCCATTGGTTTCAAGAGGAAATCCTACTCAGAGGATGCATATTGTTGGTATGTTTTCAATCTCTAACAAATGAATTAACATTAAAGATTTTTTCTCATGTTATGATATCGATTGGTGAGATGCCAAGCTTGGACTACTAAAATATGAAAATTTGAAATTTGTATGTAAACTAAAATTAAGTAATCTTAATGTGGAATTACCAAGATTAGATTCATCTTTTTTACGATGCTGAAAAATCAGCCAACATAGCATGCTTAACAACAACACCTTATGTGAACTTATAACAACAATAAATGAAAGATAACATTACCAAAAGATAGCAGCAAAGAGGCACAAACCAACAACATAAAAGAATTAGATGACACAAGATTTATGTGGAGAAACCCTTGCTCGACAAAACTCCACAAAGAAGAGAAGCCAAGTATACATTATCTTAAAAACAAGATTACAAATTATCACACTTTCACCTCCTCTTTACCTCCAATATGGAAAGACGTGCGTACATGTGAACAACCTCTTTTTGCTCCAACTTATATTTTCTTAGGTTCTTGTAACTGCAATATATCTCTACTTTCAATCGTTCCACATTTTTTCCTCATCCAAATAGTTGAATTGATAAAATTGTAAAGAGGTCTTAAGCACCAAACTGGTGCCCAAAGATAACTCTTCATTCCGAGCATCCCATCCTTTGATTTGCCTCCTAGGAATGTGTAAGGACACAAGCTTTGGCTCCAAAAAAATTCCCTCTAACCTGGGCACCAAAACTTGGAAATGAAACATGAAAACAGACATGAAATGCCATAATTGAAGGAATATCAAGAGACACTTGTTGGCTCTTTCCAAATGCCCACATGAAGAAGCTCAACAGTCACCCTTTTGTCCTATTCACTTGTCTTTTACCATCCTATTCTACGCATCCACATTTGTAAAAAATAATCAAATAGTTATACGCACAAATCACCTTTACCACTTCTAGTGGAACCCTTCATCACTCAGGAATGTATTACAAACAACGGTGAAACTAAATATCACAAATTATTTTCTCAACACACTCTACCTAGAGACTTTTCAAGGATATTGGAAGCATGCAATATGATGTAGAATTTACAAGGTAGATGGCACCTTAACCCTAACATTCTCCCACTTGAACCAGAGATTGTAAATATACACATAGGAATCACGAACAAGGGAAAAAACATCTCTCAACCAATCATGTACCACCTGAGTCTGTGATATCCCTTCTTGAAATAGAATTTAATAGTAAATAAGAATAATAAAATTAATGATCAAATAAATAATAATAAATTATAATATAATTTATTATTAATTAACTAAATTATAATAATATAATTATTAATATGGAAATACTAATTAGCATCATTAAGAATTGTCATTAAAAGTAAGTATAAGTTTATGTTGAAATGTTCTCCTGATGAGGGATTTGTTTTGAAGTATTGATCGACTTATACATACAAACTCTATCAAGAAGATACCATCAGAGTGATCTCATCGAAGTAACGTATAACAATGAAATAAGGAGCATATATATACGCCTTATACAGCGATTATATATCTGATAGCAATCATATGTATAAAGAGAGAAACTCTGATGGTCTATAACTCCAGCCGACAATCAATATAAATCAATATATATCGACGAGGATATCATTAAGAGATATCGATGACAAAGACTGCAGATTTATTAAGCGACTAAATCTGACAGAAAATACTCCGACTTGGCAGGGAACATAGTTATCTCTATCATCTATTATGACATTCAGCAATACATCGATCTTTTCCTAAGACTCATGGAAAAAGGCGATGCAAGTATGAACCATAGAGGAATCAATAAAGGCGAGCTGTCAAAGTGATCTTAACGTCAATGATTCATTGGTAATCCAATTGCCGATAGAAGTAGTGGATTAATGGCCACGAACTATTATTACTCAAGACAAACAATACCAAACAACATAGTAAGAGAGGGCAGTGATTATACAAGCTATGCAATAAACTAATTGAAAATACTATGTGATAGCAAGGATTAGTTAGGAGAGATAGATGAGTAAAAACAACGATTAGTATTAATAATAGAAGGGTGCGATCTCTAGCAAGGTGTAATGTCCCTATTTATTCTCCTTATATAATTCCTTTCAAAACCGTCGTTAGTACAAAAAATTACTCAATATTTATATGACACTCTATTCTGTAATGTCCCCATTTTCATGAGCATCAGAGTTTGAGGGATTAGCCTATTATTCTGTCCCCCGTAGGCTAATGAGGTTGGTTAGAGGGTCCTTTGAGGGATGCATCTTCTTCAGTGGCCAGGGTTTTGCAAGTTTGGCTTTCGTTTGAGGTCTCCAGGACTCCGTATGCAGTAATTGCTATTTATAGTAAGTCTTGAGGAGGTTAGTGAGGGACCCCTGCTATTTTTAGAAATGGGGTATCGTCGTATGCAGCTTGATCATGTCAGCCTCCAGTTCAGACGGCGTGCAGAGATGATGAGTAATAATGGAGATATTAATGTTTATTTGGTTAAAATAAATATTAATAGTTTTGAGCTTTTATTGTAAAGTTATAATATAATTTTATAGTATAACTTAAGTCACTTAAGTGAAGGGTCAATTTATCATAGATGGGGCCAAGTGAACAATTAATTTTTAAAAGAATTCTATGTGCACCAACTATAGAGTTTTAAGTGAAAAGAATTAAAAAGTGGGAATTTAACTTTTATCCCACACTAGCGAGGAAAGTGTTTGAGCTCCCACAAGAAAAGAATAAAAGAGACTTAAGAGCTCATTCTGAATATGTTTTATGATTATTATTGAACTTTGGTTGATTTTTGCTCTTGCTTGGAGAACAGGGGTTTCTACTTGCAGCCGCCATTGGAGAACGAAAAATCTTCACTATTGCAGCCATTTGAGTTGGTGAAATATCCAGTGAATTTGGCATTCAAGAGAGCTTCATTCAGGAGTTCTATTTGTACTTAAAAGTGAAGAATTTCATCTAGGGTTTGAAGGATTGGAAGGTAAATCTACAGCAGACCTGGAGATTCATTCTTGGCAGCCATTCTATATCTGATTTTATCTATTTAATAGCTGCTACAATAGCTGTGAATAGTGATTTTGCTACAGTAGCTGTGAATAGTGATTTTGCTACAGTAACCGTGAATAGTGTTCTGCTACAATACCTGTATGAATAGTAACGCTATAGTACTGTGAGCAGTAAAATGCCTGAAGGTCTTGGTGCATTGTGTTAAGGCTGCGATCCAATTTGAGTAATGTTTCAGTGAGCTGCGTCCCAATTTTGGGGTTCACCAAAGACTGCGATCGGATCCAAGTTTCTTCATTTGCATTTGATTGATTCTAGCTTGCATGTTTTGCATCAATAAGTTTGTTTGTCAATCACTAAGGGTCTGAAATAAAAATCAGAATTCATTTGCAGTAGTATATAATTCAAACTTTGTATTTTCTGAGTCATGTATGGCAAGTGTTTGACAAAATGCCAATGTCCTATATGATGCAAATTTGATGTGTTTGGCCTATCATATGTTATATATATTTGGCCTGCAATTCGTTTATGGTATTTTTCAGATTGTATGCAACTTGTTTGACAATATTCCTTGAGTAGAAAAACCATCTTTCTCCATCATTTAGCAAGGGATATTACAGTGGTATCAGAACGGTTTCCTGCCATCCTGTTGGGGTGGAAATCATTGAACTCGCACATTTATTTTGAGTGACCAGCACTCTTGCAATTGTACAGTCATGGAAAAATCAAGGAGATCAATTAAATAGAGAAACCAGTTGAACAACTTGATGAAAGAATTGGATAAGCTTAGACAAAGTCAGGAAATGATAGATGAACTGCTTTCACACCCGAAAACCATGGACAGAGTAGCACAGTATATGACTTCCTTTTTTAAGGGGTCTACTTCACAAAGTGGAAAGAAAGAGAACCATGAGGTCTCTACTGGTGAGACATATAGGAATCTTTACAATGAAATTTCAGCAGCTAGTGACCAGCATGCTGCTAATCCCATGGAGATTAAAAATCAGATTTACATTAGGGAAGATGTCGGGCACAAGACACTTCATGATGACTTCAAGATTGAGGAGAATATTGGTACTTTCAACACTCCAGAAGTTGTTATGAGTCATGATAACAATTCTGATTTTTATGACAGCAGTCCTTTGTTTGAGCCTATTAATGGCGTTGATGACAGAGCAAGTGCAAAAGATATTGTTGGTGCCACCTTGAGTTTTGACTCGCATGATGAGAGTGTTAATTTTACGGATTGCATGGAAAATGCGAGTTCTAGTAATTCTGATTTCTATGACAGCAGCGAGATGTGTTTGCGTCAACATGAGATAGCAAAGGATTTATGGGTGGATGATGTTGGTACTCGTGATTTGGGTACTACTGATGATATTTATGAGGACGACTCGTGCTGCAATGAGTCGGATTTGTCATATCAGACCTTACGAAATGAATCAAAGAATTCATTGGTTGGTGATAGGTCCCAGGATCGTGACTTGCAGGGACTTGCAATTACATGGGGAGTGGGAGCGTGTAAGGAGAGTGATATAGCAGCAGTCTCCAATTTATCAGATGAGTCACTTGTTGAGGTGCCTAGTAGCAGTGCCTCGATTGTTGATGTGTGCATTGATGATAGCACACATGATGATTTTGATCATGAGGTGAGCATTGTGGATACAACTTTCTATCACAGTGCGGATTGTGGGTCAGAGAGCTTACATGGGGGCCAGAGTATTTAGAGACATCATGTGACCGGACAGTTGAAGGTGAGGGATAGTCAAATTGCTACAACCTTAGAGCATTATGACGTTGCCGGTCAGATGTTAGCTGTATTTGGTTGGGGTGCTCCTATGTCAGATGAGCACAGTGATAGTGGTCTTTCCCTAATAGAGATCCATTCATTACGAGAGGCTGTCAGAATAATGAAACATAATTACTTGCAGTTATTAGCTGACAGAGACTACCTTCTTGAGTGGGGTTGTACTTGTTTTGATGCACTGAAGGGGAAGGAAGAGGAGGTTGATGAGCTCACTCATGAGCTTGAGGCAACTACAAAGGTATGGGAGAGCACCAAGCTGGCTCTTCAAGAGTCGCAGTCACGGCTGGATGAGGTTACCATGGAGTTGAGCCGAGTGCAGTCTTCACTAGCTACAGATTCAGTTCAGTTTTCTACAGTGGTTGTTGGTGATGAGTTGACACCCACGGGTTGTAGTGAGGATGTGGCTACATCCATCAGTAATGGCTACATGCCTTTTATTCCTCGATGGTGGTATATAGATCAACCCAAGAATTCCATGGAATTCTGAGTGCATTGCCCCGGTTACAATCCATTGGCAATCAATGTTAATACGTGTCTCATAGGCATAATTATATGTCGTCGCAAACATGCACATGCAACAACACCATTATGCTCGACAATCACCGCTGAGCACAAACCATGATTCATCCTTATTGTATATCGAACATAATAAAGCTTGATACTTACAATATCGTAAGTAAACCAAAATGACATCATCATTGCACAGCTGCGACATCCATTGTAGAAGCCTCACAATATCTTCATGACATATATCATATGCAATAGTTACTGCAGGAGCTGCATGACATCAAATTTGCACAAATATTTTCATTAATACTTTGGAGTGTGCAAATACACTATGAGCAACATCCTTCTTTGTCGAGTCAACTCCTTTGATATTATTAGAGATGGCGATATTGATGATTCATGGTGCAAATCATTAGAGGCCGCAATTCATAGGGATACCTTGCAGAGCGATACTGTATATACATTGCAGTGGATCCAATCAAGATCGAGCATCACTGACGTAAGGCCACACTGTATCATTCGATACTGCAAGTTCAACGGCTTCATACTGTGATTCAATGACTTTAGATCACAGGTTGTTTGCCTTGAGAAATGAAATCTACGAAATTTGAAAGACCCATGCTAGTTCACGACAACCTCAAGGTGTCGCAGCAGTCTTAGCCATTTGGATTCGAGCCTTACCCGGCTGTCAAACTCTAGGCAATACGTGATTGTTCTACCCACGTCCTCTATAATTGTCTCGGTCTTCTATTTTGTCGAATAGCCTCTACTTATAGTTGTTGGTCGTTGTTTATGTAAATTCTTCCCAAAAGTCAACAGTTTCTTACTTCTGCCACCCGATATTATATTCGTTGATTCTGACAACTGAGCTTTCTCTACACGCTATCTTAATCATGCTTAAGAATGGTCCTTGTGTTTGTATTTATCGTATTGGACAAACTACCCTAGATGTAGTTGTGACTATATGATATCCCTTTATCATTTTTCTATTTCTTCCATTTGTGCCCCAATCTTCCTTCAAGCGGTTAAGCTCTACAGAAGGAACTTGGCTCTGATACCATGTTAAAGTGATTAGATTTATAGCAAATAGAAATATAGAAGTATTATATAATAATAAATGCAGATAGAAATATTTCCAGAATTACTTGTTGATCGAATATGTATGAGACTTGCATTCAATTGTTGCATATACTTGTCTTTTGTTCGATCAGAATCAGAATATATATGAAAACAATATTGAAGAGACACGTTGATGAATAGACATGTCTTCACATGAGTGGAGACATGTCTTTTCATCGGCATGTCTCCTTAATTAATCTGTTTTTAATCAATTTGATTTACTATATTAATATTATGAGAACTTTACTATCCTTAATTAAATATATATGGATTAATATATATAATAACAATATCATCAATTATTATATATATTAATGTGTGTATATATATATATATAATAGATTATTTCTCACAATGTAAACATAGTCTCATTTATCTGAACGAAGCTACAAACATCAACAAGCTTCATGTTTGATATATCTCCAAACAAACTTATACCATGAGTGTTTTATAGGTGTTTCAATAGCTACATCCTTTCATTCCAAGGTGAAAGGTGCATGTTTAATTTATATCCATAAATATAATTTATAAGACATTAGTACAAATGACATAAGTACTGTTGAACATAACCATGATGTATGATAGGAAGGTGGATAATGGATAGGTCTCTTTGATCATACAATCATTGCTTGAGGACAAGCAAATTTGGGGAACGGCGGACTGTGATATCCCCTCTTGAAATAGAATTTAATAGTAAATAAGAATAATAAAATTAATGATCAAATAAATACAGAGAAAATCTTCAACATATTGAGATGTTTATGTTTTATCAAATATTCTACCATACATAAAGTTAAAATCTATACGACCTAGACAACATCCTTATTCACAAATAATATATATGTATATTTATTAAAAAGTTAATGAAAAGTGTCAAGCGTGTGTGTAATGATAGGTGCAAGTATGGCATGCCAAAAGTCTAACCTCTATGCAATATCACTATAACTTCTTTGCTAAAAAAGTCCAAAGGAATAAAAAAAGGAAAAACAAGCATCTAAAATGCATAGGCCAACAACAAGAATACCTTCTCAACCAAAGCATCACGAAGCTGAGGCAGTCCATCATCTGGACCATAATTGCTAGTTGAAGGTTCCCAAATAGCATCCTTCACTTTTTCGAGGGCATGTTGTGGTGGTTGCCAATAAACTACACCCTGCATAGAAATCCAAATGTTGATCAAGACTCTAGTCAAAAGAGCATTTAGGTTTATTAAATTCTTTTGTTTGGGACATAAAAAAAATTATTATTCGCTAACATTTAATCATAGAATCCCACATGTTGATACTCAAAAAATAAATGGAAATGCAGCTCAACCAAGAAATACTTCAATAATCATTAGCATTAGAACATAAGCATGCAATTTGGAATATCCAAAACTCTAAGTGTAAGTCTAGTTAGTTAAATTCATGGCTTTAGTGAGTAATGCACTATTGCTATTGTTGGAAACATACCATAAATCTATACAACAATTGCCAGGATAGTTTACCTGAGACAATCCAAAATTCTTGTGCATGCAACCATCATCATCTCCAAACAAGGGACAATAAATAGAGACGTAAGAATGAGAGGGCCCATCCAGCTACTTAATGCTATAGCTTCAAAGCATCAAATATTCTCTTACTAAAATTACAAGGTATTTGTGAGAATTGTTGATATGTGCTAATTCTGAGTTGACAAGGCTCAAAAGATAGCAAAGAAAAGAGCATCAAATGCAAGAACAAAACATGGTGAGCAAGCCAAATAACCCAGCAAAATAAGATAAAAATGACAAAAGGGGGCACTAGATATTTCTTCCATTTTAACCTAACTCAAAAATGTTAAATGTTAAAGGAAATGCACAATGAAGGGTTCTGCAGTGACTAACAAACTCGCAAAGGAAGAGTTTTTATTTATTTTTTAAAGGAAAATGGCTTGCTCTCAAGGGAAGAATCAAACAAAATTAAGAAAAAGGTTTAAAGCAAGCCTAATCACTCTAAAGGGACTTAATACAACTATCATAAAAAGGACGCATAAGAAAAAGGAACAAAAGACAATTACAATACAAAGGGGTATTTTTATCTAGGGAATATGAAAAAATTAATCTAACTTGATGCTTATCTAATCAACATCCATCAAGTCAACAACCCAATCTTGACAAACTATTGCATGTAGTCACGTATCAAGCCAAAATCTGCCACAAGTAGGTGTGTTATTTTTAGTAATGTGATGAATCTAACTTGGCCATAAAACAAAAGCTCCTTTCATGGCTAACAACATTTGAATTATTTCTTTCCTTTTAGACTTTTTGTATCCACACAATATCTTAATCTCAATTCTTTTTTAGAGTAACCATCAAACTTGTAATTATTTTTTGACCTTTATAGCCATCATTAAGGGGGACCAAACAACGAACATGAAGTGTTGCTAGTTTGTAGAGTTCTGCAAAGCCCTTTTAATTGCAATTAGATATTTTTATTCTAAAGACAAAATTTTGGGTTTATTGCTACTAGTCTCCTCGATTATGAATTTATATAGGAAGGTTGTTGGTCAAGTTCGAGTAAGAGCTAGACCTGCTCAACAAATTTACAAAAAACGTTTTTTGACCACTATTGGCAACATCCCTTGCCCTTTATACTGACAACTTTGAAGATCACATCATGGAAACTCAGTAATGTTACATCCTTTCCTAATGACATTATTTTATAACTATAATAACTAATTCTTGTGAAATATGACTATGGCCATTAAATGGATTTCAATAAAATTACGTTATATAAATTTTAATGAGAATGGACATGTTAAATTGTATTAATTTTGGATATGTGGATTCTAACGTATAGTTTGAATTGAATCTTCTTTTATGGAAAATAGGAAAATAGATTGTTGATGCAAATTTATGATTAGTTTGTAAATTGAGATTATTATAGTGGCATTGATATCTAATTCATCCTCGTTAGTGCATGCAAGAGGAGAATCGTCCCGTGAGCGGGGAAAGAGTATCATCATCGTAGGACCGCATGAGCAAACAGTAAAAGTCGGGAATGTCATCCAAGCTAGAACCCCATTCGTTGTCAGTTGTTTAGGTTTCGGGTAGAGGTATTCCAATCTCTAGTTGGTCTAGTTAGTCTCTAGGCCTAAGGATATATAATTAGTCTCTAGGCCTAAGGTACCTTGTTGATTTTAATTAGCAACCTGAGCAATTAAATATTTAATTTTCCATTGTATGTTTTTCATATCATCTCAAGTATTGCTTGTTTCATGTTTTATCTTTGATGGATATATATATATATACATACATACACATACGTATAAAATATATATATATATATAAGTATCACCGATTTTATAAGTTTGAATGTCATTCTTTTATGTTGAATATTATTACTTGAGCTCACCTGTTTGATCCACAAGAGGTATTTGTCAAGAGGATCCCCTACCCCCCTTCCTATTCATAATCATGGCGGAGGCATTGGGTAGAGCTATTCAACATCAAAGGGCTGTTGGAAGGTGGATTGGGATGGAAGTGTGCCTGGGAATAGAAAATCCTACACACCAACAGTTTGCAACCGATACAATCCTATTTGGGAAGGCTTGCAAGGTTGAAGCTAAAGTCATCAAGAATACTCTGGACAGCTACACAAGGGTTTCGGGGTAGACAATCAATTGGAGAAAGTATGAAGTCTTCTTCCTCAATGTTCAACCGGGTTTGCAAATTGACATTGCAAGAATCCTAGATTTGAGAATTGCAACCTTCCCAGGCAGATTTCTAGGTGTGCCACTCTTTGGTGGAATGAATAAAAAGGGCTATTGGGATAATCACATCATGAGTTGCAAAAGGAAAATGGACCCGTGGAGGGGTAAGTGGTTATCATCAGCAGGCGGGATACTATTGATAAAATCAGTACTCTCTGCAATCCCTATCTACTCAATGGAATGCATGAAACTCCCGAAAGTTGTGGGAGATGGACTTGTTCACATCATGCGACGGTTTCTTTGGAATGGGCAAGAGGACCAAAACAAGATACCCTTGCTGGCATGGGATAAGGTATGGAGACCCTTCAGTGCCAAAGGGGCAGGCATAACGGAAATCCACAATATGAACCTTCCCATGGGGGCTAAGCTGGTTTGGAGCCTTTATCAGGATGGAAATGGGAAATGGGTTCAGTTGATCCGAAGGAAATACTTAGACTCTGATGACCCGATTAGAATCTTAACACTCTTGACCCTCCAAACAGATCAGCAATTTGGAACTTCATTGTAGAATGCAGGAAAGTTGTCCTCAAGCATATTACCCGGGAGGTCAATAATGGAAGGCAAGCACAGTTCTGGGAGGACTCGTGAGAAGGCAACCCGGCCCTCAAATCCTTGTCGGAACTGGAAGCAATTAGAACTGAAACATCCAGGCTTTGGGGAAAGAAGGTTGATGACTATGAAATGGTGGATGTGTCCAATGGATCTCGAGTGTGGAAATTGAAAACTTTGGATGATATCCAGGCCCCAATTGAACAAAAGAGGATCTTCACTGAAATTCTTCAAAATTGTGTGATACTATGGTCTGAGCAGTAAGACACTATCTGTTGAGCTCTCACGGGATGGGAATTATAAGGTCAAAATTGGATACAAAGCTCTGGAGGAGGCGGATGTTGACCCATTGTGGCCTAAGGTTTTACTCTGGGGTAAAGATTGTTCACCGTGAGCCGGAGCATTTGCCTGGCTCGCCTCGCCATCTAGGGCCATATTTTAACCCAGGATCGATTAAATAAAATTGGATTGGTTGGGTCGGGACGTTGCCCGCTTTGCAAGAAACAGAATGAAAATATTGATCGCACTCTACTCAGGTGTCCCTATGCGGAATTCTACTGGAACCATTTCCTAAATAAACTCAACTTGCAGTCTCCCAAGCCCAAGTCTCTAAAATGTTGGTTCCACATGTGGCCTTCCCATAAATGGAAGGGTGTCTTCAAAAGAGCCTATGGCAGGTAACCCCTTCTATGATAGTGCGAGAAGTTTGGAAGGAACGCAATAGAAGGATCTTCAGAGATGAGTCTATGCCTAGGGATCAGTTAGTCAGAAAAAATGAAGCTTCTGTCATTGAACTGGTTAATACTGCTGCTAAAAAGGCAAACACAAAACTTTTACACTCTGGGATGATAATATGACTAAGGCTTTCAGAGGACTTACCGTTCTGTCGTTGGTTGGCATCACCGACGTTGAGGACAAAGAGAAGGCTCGCGCGAATACTCAATGGAGGTCCCCCGAACCTGGTTCAATCAAGGCGAATTTCGACAGGGGCTTCGCGTGGCAATCTAGGGCCAAGCGGAATTGGCATTGTTATCAGGGATGAAATGGGTAACATACTTGCAGAACACATGGAGTATACTGGGGTGGGTACAAACAATTTAACAGAATTCAGAGCGGTTGTAAAAAGCATTGAGTTGTGTTTGCAACTGGGCTACAGAAGGGTGCATCTGGAAGGAGATTGAATGATTGTTGTCAATGCGATACACTGGATTGGAAACCAAACAGATGGGTTAGTCGGATCTCTAAACTCATATTGTTGCTTGAAGATTTCAAGATCAGCCATATTTACCGGGAAGGTAATGCAGAGGTTGATACACTCGCCAAGCAAGGCTCCATGGCTAACCATTAAGCAATGGTTTGTAGCGATTCAAGCACATCCACCTTGAGCGGCATCCAAAAAGTGGAGAATGTACTATTGGGAGTAGTGCTCTGCCTCTAAGCATTTACACTCACATATTGGTAACAATGCGCTTTAACGATGGCCGTCAATCATTACCCTACAAGGAATGTTGTTCGTTTAGTGAAGCCGGGATGGATTCGATTGTTGCGATTTGAGTATTTCGAGTACGGGTAGTCATGACTTTTTGTTGTGTATGTCTCATATGCTGACTTAGACATATGGCGGCCATTTTGATAGTTCACACTATTGGCCATTGTTGGTTCTGGTGGGTGTCGAGATATTTGTAAATGGGAATATTAGGTTTTTTGCTGTGTAAATCATGTCTGCTAGCACAGTTGGTCGCCAACCATTTTGATAGTATATGGAATAGGTTATAGCTAGATTCTGGGTAGATAGTTTGCAGTATACTGCTGAATCTCTTTGCAGCACAATTATCCGATGTACTCAATATTTTTTTATTTTAATAGAATGGGAGTTGACCCTTTCCAACTATCTAATTATCAAAAAAAAAGAGGAGAATTGTCCCGTGAGCGGGGAAGGAGTATCATCAACATAGGACCGCACGAGCAAACAGTAAAAGTCGGGAATGTCATCCAAGCTAGAACCCCATTCGTAGTCAGTTGTTTAGGTTTGGAGTAGAGGTATTCCAATGTCTAGTTGGTCTAGTTAGTCTCTAGGCCTAAGTTACCTTGTCGATTTTAATTAACCTGAGTAATTAAATATTTAATTTTCCATTGTATGTTTTTCATATCATCTGGAGTATTGCTTGTTTCATGTTTTATCTTTGATGGATATATATATGTATCTAATCAAATATATATATACATACACATACGTATAAGATATATATATATATAAGTATCACCAATTTTATAAGTTTGAATGTCATTCATTTATGTTGAATATTATTACTTGAGCTCACCTGTTTGATCGGGTGGCGTGTTTTCATCCTTTCTTATGATTGAGAGTTACCTTGCCAACAATTTGAAAAGGTGGCCAAGGTAACTCCCGTGGCAAGGAGTTATTCCTTGCCGCTTATCTTATGGAGGGGAGCTCGACTCTTGAAAGCATACGATTCTTGTTTGGTTTTAGTCTCTCTTTCTCTGGATAGAGGATGTTCTATTTTGGATTATTTTGTTATGTGCTTATGATGAGTTTTGGCTTCATTCTATGATCAACGTTTTGGGAATAGTTTTGTCTAGTGATTCTCTCTGTTCTATGATCTTTGTGCATTACCTTAGATTGGTTTTGTAGCATACATACGTTTGGAGGCTATTCTTAAAACTCTATGAAGGCTAACGCCTTTCATCTTGCATCGAATTAAATTGCAGGCACATCTTTTCTGTTCTTGTTGAGACTCTAAATATGTTTTACTTTGCAATAGAAAACAAACGCCTTGAGGCGTTGATAGCTACTTTTACAAGATTAAATTGGAACAGTTTTAATGTTGTACATAAAATCTTTCATTTATTTATGGCGAATATAGCCATTCGGGTCAGCAAGAATGAATGCAAATGGTGGCAGACATTCTTGATCATCCAGATGGATATATTAAAAAATATATCACTAGATGTATGCATCATTACATGATTTTCGAATAAAAAGGAACGTAGTAGTTCAATTTATATTCCTGCACTTCATGAGCTTGAAGGAGGAAAGATTGGAATGGATCTGCATTCTCATTTATTGATAATAGAATAAGCCATGCACTTTGCAAGCACTAGAAACACATCAATCTCTAATTTGCTTACACAATCAGAAAAGAATTTTCTGCATCATTATAGTTGTTATTGTAAATGCATTATGAAGGCACAAAAAAGAGAACCGAGAAAAAGTTGCATGTGACAAATTTAATTCCTCTCTTTGTTTTTAATGGTATGGACAAATGGACAAATAGACAGATGGACAAATAGAAATAGTCAATAAGTGGATAGAAGGATATTTGAGAAATTATGTCACTGGTCAGCAGACTACATGGATTAAATGGTTGCACTTAGGGGAGTATTGCTACAATACTACCCATCACATGTCAATTAGGATGAGCCTCTTTAGGGCCCTATATGGATACAAGGCTACTTCCTTTGGGAGATTAATCTTCCAAGAGAGCAGAGTACCAAGTGCACAAGACTTCATACAACAAAGCACGGATATTATGAAAGCCCTCAAAGAGAACCTACATCATGCTCAAAATCAACAAAAGATCTATGCCGATCAAAACCCCATAGAGAGGACATTTGAAGTTGGAGATTTAGTGTGTTTACGACTACAACCTTACAAACAATCTTCGATAAAGAGAAGGGGAGCTGAAAAACTTAAACCTCGATTCTATGGGCCATACAAGGTTGTGAGAAAGGTCGATGAAGTACCTTACGAGCTTGAACTACCCAAGAGTAGCAGGAATTACAACGTTTTCCATGTATTAGACTCAAAACGGTTCTTGGACAGCAAGTGGTCCCATGTGCAGAATTACTACCCCTTGACGCTGAAGGACAACTTATTTTGGAGCCAGAGATTATCCTGGACACTCAAGGGAAGAAGTTGAGGAATAGAAGCATTATTGAGTTCCTAATCAAATGAAGAGGATTACGAACAAAAGGCGCTACATGGGAAAAAGAGGAAGTCATTAAAATTCTTGAGGACAAGCAAATTCGGGAAGGGGAGACTGTGATGAACCTAGATTAAAGATCAAACATTACAAGAATCATTCTCAAATGGTACTAGCGTACCAGTACAAACCCACAAAAGAAGTAAGAACACTACATGAACATTCAATATTTTTCACATATTTGATGGATATAATCAGGAATTATATGGGCGTGCAACAATGATTTAATAGATACTATAATCCCCAATGACGATGAATATTTTCTCCGAATGAATTATGAAATTGTTGTAATTATCACCGACAATAGTATAGGGAATTAAAAAACAAATAACCAATGGTTGTCATTTATTTAAGAAATGGTTTTGTTAAACACTAAACAAATCATTCTAAAATGATACAATCTCTTTGAGGAAGAGATACAACCGTTCAATATGAAGGATATAAGAGGATCTTCAAGATCGATCAAGGAGGCATCAATGTTCATCAAGCATCAGTCATTGCATCATTAAGTAAGAAGAACCATCATCCAATGACACGATATATTTCTTTACAGCATTCAGTCTTTACATATAGGGAAGTACTTAAGATAATCGGCATTCCACTAGCATATACCAGTCATTAAAAGAACAACATCGATAGCATCAGAAATAAAATAAAATCCTTACTTTAGCAGTCAATCAATCAAAAAGGGATTAATCGTACCAGTGGAAACAAAGACAAAATTGTTCTAAAAATAAATAGAAGATCCTATTCATTTTTAATAAAGAAAGAATTGAAGGGATCCAATCCCTCTTTATACTTTGAGAGTAGCAGCAAACCAGTATAATAGATCAGAATAAAGCTGAGTTCTTGGGAACTAAATAGAGGTATTTTTCATTAGATAATAATTATTTGTTTGCTAATTAAGAACACGATCCAAGACATTCTTAGTGGAGAACATTCTTGGTGAATGTCGAGATTCCTAAAGGGAATCCAGAGAGAGATTTCAATATCTCTTAGAGACAGTATATACTGATGGTTGTTAATAACATATGCATATTTGAAAAGGGATACACCTTGGTGGGTATCCATAAGGCTTGGGAAGAGATGGAATCTCCTCCCAAGGCTTATAAGGATGGATATACCAAATGAGGGTTATCCATAAGGCCTTAGGAGAGACAAATTGTAATAAGATGGTAGACTAACTGAGGACCATTCTAGATTAGCCATGAGGCAACTAGAGCCCCTGGAGGTACTCCCAGAGAAATAGGAACCTAATTACGAACTCTCCCTAAGGATTAAGTGGGAATTAGCATGGGATTTAGATATATTTTCTTTCATATGTATGTATATATATATATGGAATCTACTAACACGCTTGCCGATTTATTTGTGAAGGATCAAGCAGTACTCAACACCGAAAGAGGGGACATTATAGACATTCAAGAGAAATTTGAACTATTGCATAATTTCAAATTGCTCTTTTCCCTCTAGAAAGCTATAAAGGAGTGTAATGTCCCCGAAATAACTAAATAACTCAAATAAAATAATTGCTTGTATGGCCCCAAGCTTAATAATATCTTTCGGGCCATTTTTATTTATTAGTTAATTATGAATGTTTTGGTCGTGTCGACCCGTTTGTAACCCTTCAGGAAACTTCCCGAAGCCCATTTATAAGGCCATGTTTGGCGTAGTTGTAGGTATGGTAAATTTGATATTTTCTTTATATTTGCGAATTCTAGTTGGAGTTCAGCTTGTTTTCCGTTTCGGAGGTGCAAGATCCTTCCTACTCTGGCACTTGCAGTTTCGGTGGGAATCATCCCTCACCCTACTCTACCTGCAAATCTCAGTTACTGTAATCACGGATATATTTTGTATGAAATTCTATGTTTGTTCCTCTATGCGATTATCTCCATTATAACTGTGCAATTTATCAAACCTTGAGTCTTGAACTGGAATAAATCGATAGCACTAAGTTCCTTATCTTGACCGCGTCCACATCCGTGTTCCTGCTCAGCCCGCGCCTGCGCTCGTGTCTGCATCCGCTTTCGTGCCTGCATCCGCGTCCGCGTGTGTGTTCGTGTCCATATGCCTTATCCGCGTCCATGTCCGGAGGTGTGTCTTGCCCGCAGGTGTGCCATATTCATGTCCCGAGGTGTGTCGTGTCTGCATCTGGAGGTGTGCCTTGTCTGCGTACGGTGAAAGGAAGGTCGTATGGTGAAGGGCTTGTGTTGGTCGTACGGGGGTGGTTTGTGCTATTCGTGCTTGGTGGTATTGACCGTTCGGGGTAGTTTCGTAGGTCGTACGAGACATTACAGTGGTATCAGAGTTGGTGAGTCTGCCAGTCCGTTGGGTAGTGGATGCGGAAGGAGCTCATAGTATACACCAAAAGGAGGTACCATTCTGTTGACAAAATTGGGGAACCACAGGATCCTGCCACTGAAATCATGACACAGTTAAGGGAGCTAACCTGAAGCCAAGCTCGGCTCAACGAAACCATGGTCAAAGAGGAACAACGATAACATCTCATGGAGGAGACATGGCAAAAATTGGCATAAGGTAGAACAAATGGGGATCATAATGGACATGGCAAAAATTTGGTCACTAGAAACACAACACTCACATTCTTGATCAATGATGTCGACTTTTCCCCAAAGAACAGAAGCACCTCGCGGAAAGCAAGAGCCCACTTTCCAGAAGTTGCAAGAGTAGCTGAGACAAGATCAGAGGAATACGGATTTGGAGAGAGATATATCCTTCAGAGATTATGTGGATCTTCGAATGAAATACTCGGGCGGCAAGACTCATGGCTATTACAACAATGACATCAAATGGAAGATTGGCAAGCTAAATTTATCATCCTTTGATAGGTCTGAAATAACATCAGCACGAGCATGGGTATAGAAAGCAGATACCTACTTCCAGCTCAACCAATCCCAGAAGATGAAGCAATCAAATTTGCAGCACTCCATCTAGAAGGAATCGCTCATGAATGGTGGCACCAAGGGATGGTCATGGTCGAGTAACCGCATATGTCGATTTCATGGAAAAACTGATAGACCGCTTTGATGGGAAGGATCTGGAGCTCAACTTCAAGGAGTTGGCACAACTAAAGCAGATCGGACCAGTGGACGATTACATTTCAGAATTTCAAAGGTTGTCAGTGTTGGTTACCGACATGTCTGAGAGAAGATTTGTCGTGTTGTTCATGGATGGATTAAAGGAACCCCTCAAGGGTTGGGTCAAAGGTTTCAATCCCAACACGCTCACAAAGGCATATAAGAAGGCACGTAACATGGATACCTCATCCTCCAGGAGTCACACACATTCCCAGCCACCTCTCCCACAAGAGGACAGGGGCAAGGAGCCATTTCAGAAGAAGCCTCCGATGGATGAGGTCACTTGTCAGGAGCTCCGAAGGAGGAAGCTTTGTTTCACTTGCAAAGAGCCTTGGGAATCAGGTCATCATTGTCTTGGTAAAGGGAAGATTCACTATATTGAGGTGGTATCTGATGATAAGGAAGAAAGTAAAGTACCCAAAGAGGAAGAGACTAATCATGCAGAGAGGATTGTCACGCTTGTACAAAGGGGAGCAATCACAATTATGCTTGATAATGGGGCCACACTCAATTTCATCAATTCATCACTTGCCGCTAAGAGGGCTTTGCACATGGTGGAGCATGAGAGATTTGAGGTCAAGGTGGCAGGAGGAACTTTACTACCCTGCACTCATGTGATTCCACAATTGAGCATTAACATGGGAAACTATACAGTGACGGATGATTTCTTTGTGATAGATCTAGATGATACAGATGTCATATTGGGCATTGAATGGATGGAGACCCTCGACCAGTACACACAGAGTTTCAAGAAGATGGAGTTTTCATTTGAGGTGGATGGAAAGAAGGTAGCGCTAAGAGGGATGTCAAATAGAGGGCCAAGGGAAATTTCAGTGAAGAAGATAGAGGCAATTTTCAGACAAGATAAGATTCAAGCATATAGACATTGAAGATGTGAGGAAGAATGTGGCGGCCAATGCTTTACTCGAGATAATTTCCATATGCCCATCGGTTCAGATTTGAAAGGATTGGAGGGCTCATTTGTTGGTTGAGTACTCCAAGAACACCTTTGCATGCTAGTTGATGGATGGTGAAATACAAGATGGCAGGTACAAGGTGGTTGATGATGTCATCTACTACAATGATAGAATCTATTTGGTACCTAACTCAAAACTGAAGAAGATGATCGTAGGGGAGATTCATGATCCACCCCTAGCAGGATTCCCAGGATCGAATTTGTGATTGCTTGAGGGCAAGCAATCTCTGGGCAGGGAGGACTGTAATGTCCCGAAATAATTAAATAACTCAAATAAAATAATTGTTTATATAGCCCCGAACTTAATAACATCTTTCGGGTCCTTTTTATTAATTAGTTAGTTATTAATGTTTTGGTTGTGTCGGCCCGTTTGAAACCCTTCGAGAAACTTCTCGGAGCCCATTTATAAGGTCGTGTTTGGCATAGTTGTAGGTATGGTGAATTTGATATTTTTTTTTGTATTTGCGAATTCCAGTTGGAGTTCAGCTTGTCGGTCATTTCGGAGGTCCAAGATCCTCCCTACTCCGGCACTTGCAATTTCGGTGGGGAATCATCCCTCACCCTATTATGCCTGTGAATCTCAATTACTGTAATCACGGATATATTTTGTATGAAATTCTATATTTGTTCCTCTGTGTGATTATCTCCATTATAACTGTGCAATTTATCAAACCTTGTGTCTGAATTTGGCATAAATCGATAGCACTAAGTTCCTTATCTTGACCGCATTCGCATTTGTGTTCGTGTACGTGCCCGTGCCTGTGCCCGCATCCGCGTCCGTGCCTATATCTGTGTCCGCGTCGATGTCAGCATTCGCGTCCGCATCCGCACCTGTGTCAGCGCTCGTGTCCACATCTGTGTCCATGTCCGCGTCCGTGTCCATGCCCGCCTCTATGTCCGTGTGCCTTATCCGCGTCTACGTCCACACCCACGTCCGAAGGTGTGTCTTGCCCGAGGTGTGTCGTGTCTGTGTTCGGAGGCGTGCCTTGTCCACATCCAGAGGTGTGCCATGTCCGCGTCCGGAGGTGTGCCTTGTCTGCGTACGGTGAAAGGAAGGTCGTACAGTAAAGGGCCTGTGTTGGCCATATGGGGCTGGTTTCTATTGTCTATGCTTGGTGGTATTGAGCATTCGGGGAAGTGCCATAGGCCGTACAAGACATTACAAGGAGCTTTGGGGTCTCATTACCTCATATGTTAAAGAATTCTCATATTGTTATGCTACCGGATTGGACTTGTGTTCTTTCCTAATCTTTTGAGGACAAAAACCCTCATTGGATCTCTAGTTTCGGATTGAGAGATGATCCCTAGCTAGATTTGAGTAGTTCTACTCAAGAATCAACACTATGCTTCAACAGAGTTCTGTGGGATTTCAAAATGAAGATTTTGAATTGTTTTGATATTGCAAATTTTCGAGTAAGGTTTCCAGTGATTTGCAGAGATTGTTTAAAGCTTGTGTCAGGTGACTAGCAAAGACAATTTGCTAGTCATACCCTTCCTTTCCAGGCCTGGATGTATCATTTTTGCAAGTATATGAGTTTGTGGATCGTTGTTATCTATTATCAATGCCATCTCTATTTTCTTTGCTAGTTGTATAGGTTTTACTAGGCAGAGTTATTTGTATGTGGATATCTACTAGTTGTCCTTGATAGCTGTACAAGCTTCCTAGTGATTGGGCATAGAGATTCTAGGCTAGCATGCATATTCCTTCCGACCTCTGTTGGTGTTTCTTGTGGCACCTTGGAACATTGCTATCACTCTAATGGACAACTGCAGTTTGGAGGAAATCTGAATATTTTCATGCTTATCACCCCTATTTCCAGTGCAATTTTTCTGTGTTGAAAATTCTGCAATTTACAGCAGACTGTTATATCTTATTCCCAGCCTATTAATTCCATGTTCAGAGATGAATTGATAAGGATTAGCAGACTAGATTGTTAGTGATTGATTGGAGTGATGTTTGGCAAGTTCTTTAGGCTGATAGTGGCTGCGCCAGACCTGTGAAAAGCCCATTCAAGGAACATCAGAGCTATCAATCCATACAGCAGTTAATAATGTCTTTCCAGACCTTTCATGGCTGTCCCATCTCATAAACTCAAGGTACTTTGTTGATATTTCTAGTTGGCTGTTGGAGTTTTGTATTTGGGCTTTGGGAAAGTGAATAATCGGTCCCTTTTTCCGCCAGCATTATATTAATACTGTTCACTTGTATCAGCACCTTTTGACAGCTATATATTATTGTTGATATGTTTGGGATGTGCTAACCTATTGTAAAAAATACGAAAAAAAATAAACTGAGGGTGGTTATTACACATAGTTGAGTTCATTAGCTAATCTTCTATCACTGAAATTGTGTGCAATTGATATCATTCAAAATTGTCACCTTCCTCTTCTTGACATTACCAACCACTATGAGTTTTTGCAGTGTGCTTACCATATTTGATGCATGCAAATACATGGTGGGGCTTTCTTTCTCTTTGAGACTCTTCTTCTTATGCAGCTCATTCTCAATAATCATTTGTTATTTCTCACCGTATTAGCTAAATATTTTGCAAGTCACTAAGACTACAACTTGCAAAACGTGTGTTTTAGGCAGCAGTATGTGAGATTACTCTCTTCTCTCAGCAATAGGGGAGGCTTCCTTCTTACCGCAGGTGGCTTCAAGTAGAACTGAACTGTAACACATACAGTCCACCTTGCAACAGTAATACTGGTGACTCGATGATTGATTTAAGAACAATCAAACGAGGCAGCAGTTGATTTATCTAAAGATGAAGTGATACAATGAGCTCAAAGTCTATTGTCCTCACCTCAAATAAGTATTCTATTAATCTATTGTCCAATACTAAAGCCCAAAGTCTTCAGTCCTTGGAGTGTATCAGCCACTACTCTCTATAGTAACCCCGACCTCCTGAAGCACAAAGTCTTCAGAAAACTTGGATTAAAGATGCTCCGATGATATAAACAAAAAAACTATTCAATTTGAACAAGGATCAACAAATGCAACATAAGAATACATTCATTGATTTTCAAGACAACAACACAAAGTCTGTCAATCTCTATTCCTTTATTCAAATGCTTAACTCTCTTACAATG
>MU225893.1:162029-184244 GCA_018584345.1 Thuja plicata
GAAGGAAGACTCGGCCCGAAGGAGACCTCAACCCGAAGGAAGACTCGACCCGAAGGAGATCTCAGCCCGAAGGGAGTTTCAGGTGAAGGAGACTCTGTTCTAAAGGAGATCTCGGCCCAAAGGAGATCTTGGCTCGAAGGAAGAGTCAGCCCGTGGGAGATATCGGTCCGAAGGGAGACTCGGCCTGAAGGGAGACTCGGCCTGAAGGAAGACTCCGCCTGAAAGAGATCTAGGCTGAAAGGAGATCTCAGCCCAAAGGAAGCTTCGACCTAAAGGAAATCTCGGTCCAAAGGAAGGCTCGGTTCGAAGGAAGACTTGGCCCGAAGGAGATTTCAGTCCGAAGGCAACTCAATACTACCGTATGGATTAGGTCCTGCACAAAAGGGGTCTTCCAACCTGTTCCTAGTTACCATACAGCATACCTCCTCAGAACTATACGCATGTCAACTTCCATCCGGATGGGCAACGACCTTGGCGGCTTGAACAAGTGGCAAACTGTAGCGTCGTACGACGAAATCGACATATTGTACATTCATATCTGTACTACCATACAAACCCTCCTAGAAACGTGATCGGTCAATTCTTTAACATTGTATGACAAACGATCAGTTTTTCCTCCGTACGATCTGACATTGACGTTGCAAGACAACATTGAGTCCTGCGACATAGCATATTGGTACGAACAGAAGGAGTGTCTGGAAGGGGATGCCTTTGAGCAACTTCTTGTCAGCGTTGAGGTGCAATTTTAGAGGTGGCAATATGTAGGCCATGTTAAGGACAATCTACAAGAGAGCATGGATAATGCTTTGGAGTCACATAGACAAAATCATGGTTCTCGAACACGTCCTCCAAGGGGTGGCAAAGAGACCGACTCTACATATGGATGTTTGCAGTTGTGGGAATTTGGTGATTTCCCTCTAGTTAGGCATGAGACCAGCCTGACCACATTTTCTTCATATGAAGGACCTCCCAGTAGACGCAACAGGTCTACTTGCGCAGTGTTGATAATGAGTATCATAGCCTGAAGGCTTTGGATTGTCAATATGGTTTATGTTTGGCTTTTATGGGATCCTGGTGACTTCGGACATGGCAATGTTTATATCAGAGTGACGAAGCGGAAACTTAATGATGGTTTACTTGTCCCGATTAAATCCAGTTATGTGCATGTGATCCAGAAGCAGCATGGAGATTTCAACGGATACTACAACCAACGTTTGCGCTTAGCTTGGGATCTGAGCATCGATGTACGTGATGATTGGCTTTAGTGGGATCCTGGTGACTCTAGACATGGCAACGTTTATATCAGAGTGGCACAGCGAAAGCTTGATGGAGCTTTACTCTTCTCACTTACTTCCAGGTGCATGAGCGTGGTCATGATGTGGCATGGGGGTTTCAATGGATACAGTTATGGATGCCCGCGCTTAGTTTGGGATCCTCGAGTTTTGAGGACGGATTGCTTGAGGACAAGCAATCTTTGGGCAGCGAGGATTTGTAATGTCCCCAAATTGATAGAGAATAAAATAATAAAATTAATTAATTATTTGGTCCCTATTTAAAATAAATATTATTAAGGACCTTTAATTAATTAATGGGGGGTCAATTTTATTATTTGTTGTCCGTAGGTGTTTACCGAGTCGGCGTTCTTTTATAAACCCTTGGGAGTTTCTCCGATGGGGTATTTATGCCCGGCATGTACGTAGTTGTTGATGTGTTGAGTTTTGATATTTTATTTGTAATTGTGAATTCCTGTTGGAATTCTATTGTCTTCCATTTCGGAGGTGAAAGACCCTCCCTATTTGATATTTGCAGTTTCGGTGGGATTCAACCCTCACCCTACTCTGCTTGTTCTCTGGTTCCTGATCTGGCAAATTTGAAGCACTATCAATTATTAATATTATTTCCTCTTGCAAGTACTTGTTCCCGAATTGTGTTGAGTACTAAAGTTCCTTACGGAGTATATTAAATGGATCTGAGCATATCGAAGGCTGGAGACCCCTCGGACACCATTCTAACCCTAGTCTACACTGTACAGCCCTCACCCCACAGCGTACAGCCTTCAGTACGGCCTGCAACTCCCTACCGTATGGCCCTCACCATTCATTTCGTACGGCCTGCAACTCCCTACCATACGACCCTCACCATTCACTCCGTACGGCCTGCAACTCCCTACCATACGACCCTCACCATTCACTCCGTGCGACCTGCAAACCGCTACCGTATGGCCCTCACCATCCACATCGTGCAGCCTGTAACTCTTGTCCACCGTACGACATCGACCTCCTTTCCACCGTACGTGAGCCTTATCCTTGCCCTACGGTCCGTCTACGACCGTACGGATCCATAGTTGGTGTTGTAGCCATCAGCACCGTACGGACATTGTCCGCACAACCGCACACAGAGAGATTAATCAACGTTGGGTACCTGTTTGGGAGGTAAGGGTAGCAGTTTGGATGCCATAAAGAAGTTGGGTACATTACAAATGCCCTTACATGAATATCCTAGTGGTAAGAGTTTCATTGCTCAATTGCAATGCTTCTATAGATTTCTTAACTGTACAAGATTCCAACAAACAAACATCATGCTTAATTCAATCATTAATTCCATTGTTGTAGAATTGTTGTCTTTGATAAGTTGTTGCATCATAAGTTTGGACCATAATCTCATATTACTATAAGTATATTCCACCACCTATCCTACTTGTTTCAAATTAGTTAATTGGGTAAAATAGTTTCCTTTCCAAGGTTGCCCATAGTTGGCTTCTAAATTGTACGTAGTTTGGACCTCCCTCTTCGATCCCTATATCCAAATCTCCTATCCTCTACCACAATCTTCCTTTACCATCCTTGAAAATTTCCAAAGAAAATTCAGATATTTTTACCCTTTCCACTTCTTATATCTTGTCACACAAAGTTTCCCTGCACTTTACCCATTCGATTAATTCCTTCGTTTCAAACCCCTTTACAGACCTTCCTAGAACCTCGTGCCTTCCATTGACCCATTCCATTCCAACCTCTAGTCCTGACCAAAAAGCTTGCATCTTTTTCTAGAGCTCCCAACCCAAGTTAAATTTCGACAATCTCCTCCATTTGCCCCAATTACTCATTGAACCTCCCAAAACACCATTAGTGGTCCAATTCGACATTGCAACTACTCCAGATTGGTATTTCCCGCCCAAAAAGCATTATTCATTCCAAGGGCACAAATACAAAGTTTTAAATCAATGGAGGATGAAGAACACAATGCCACCAAGAATGCAATGGTTGGAATTCCAAATGCAAGTAACTTACACACCCTTCCATGGGAACCATTTTAGTGGATTTCAGAAGATTCAAGTTGGTTTTAGACACCACATTAATAAGTTCTTCAAGGAAACTTCTAAGCAACGAAGTGTGACAAGTTCTTCTTAGCGTAGGGTTTTCCCTCACCACATTTGCTGTTGTGAATGTATTAAGTGTTGAAGTTGATAGCTGCGATAGAGATCTTCAGACCTCCGTTGATTGAAAACTGTTCTTCGTTTGCTTCCCATTCCTTGGTGTTGCAAGTAATGGCAATGAGGTGGAATGACATATTTGTTTCATAACTGATGTCTGCATGCATTCCAAGTCAGTCAAGCTTTCATGTCTTCCT
Organism: Thuja plicata; assembly: GCA_018584345.1. Classification (NCBI taxonomy): domain Eukaryota; kingdom Viridiplantae; phylum Streptophyta; class Pinopsida; order Cupressales; family Cupressaceae; genus Thuja; species Thuja plicata. The sequence continues at coordinate 165,657 of MU225893.1, forward strand.
TTCATCCTTAACGACATTCAAGAGTTTTATTATTTCTCAGCTTTTGATATTCTAAGGATCGTGGGTTGCGTATTTGTCCATCATCGTGACTGTTGAGTCAGTCCTTATGTGGCTCAATTATCTTGTAACGTCAGTTCTTCATGGGTTGAAGTTATGAAGAAATAGATTTGACTCTTCTCAGTGAATTGTCACCATTTCATGCCTTGGTCTGCCAACGGTTCAAGGAATATTGTTACCGCAAATTTATTGAAGAATAAATGGTGCTCATAATGGTGATCTTTTGGTATTCCTCTATGTGTTTCTTCAGCTGTCGGGAAGTTCTATGGTTCTCGTCTATAAATAAGAGAGAGACTTATGGCAGTCTTGATGATTGTATTTTTGTGGACTGTGATTATCGGGTATATATTATTCGGCTAGTATTATTACCATGATGGTGTATGTTCCGCACTGTTTGCACTGAGAGTATAAGTGCTGATAAATATATGTTTTGTATTGTATTTTCATTTATGATCAGTGTGTGATCATTGGGCTGATTCTGGGTTTATAATCAGTTAATTTTATTAGAGTCTGTGAGACATTTGATAAAATAAAAGGGCAGGCTTTTGATTGACAGTTCATAGACTTCAATCATAAGCGAGATCATTGTAATTGTTTTTGTATCTCAATAAAGGGATCTACTTTTCGGGTGTGGCTGGGTTTTTCCCACGAGAAGGGTTTTCCCAAGGTAAATCTGTTGTGTCTTCTGCTAATTGTATTTCTGTATTTTGTTTTCTTGTATTCTGGTTCAAAACTTAACAATCAGAACCTGATAAATATTGCAGCACTTCAATAACGGCGAATCAAAGACAGCTGGAATTTGGAGAGGGATTAATATTTGGTTGTTGATATCCATCTCTTTTCCATTTCTACGTGTTGTCTTTTCTTGCTAACTATGATTCTATAACCTTAAATAAGTAACCAGTATTGGAAGTATTTGACCCTCCATGCACTTAGAATGAAAAACATCATTAACCAGTAGTTTAGGAGTAGAAGCTAGTTTATATGCATCTCATGATTTGATATTGTATCTAGGGAAAAGTGAAAACATCTAAAGCGAACCATAGCAATATTTCATCTTAGAGAATCATGCACTACAAACCTTCATCAGCTTAATAAAGGTTATATGCACATTAGGTCAGTCCTCAATCTAGTGACAGGTTTTTAAAACTAGACAGACATTGAATGTTATTGCAATTGATTTAATTTGTCTATTTTCAGTTGTAATTAAATCTTGTTAAAGGTTACCTCTAAGAACACCCTCCTAGGTCCAAGTAAGCCCAAAATGAAGGAGAGATTATCCACTCTTACCAATTGGCCTATCATCACTCCCATTTTGTTGATGAACAAGTTTATTCACCTTCAAAAATGTCAAATCCCTAACCTTTAAGTAGATTGATACCTCTAGAAGTGTGAACAGCAATTTTGGGGCTCAACAAGTACCACTAACAAGGCTTTGATTCTATATGTACTAAAGCTATGTCAACCATTGGGTTCTCTAGAATATTATGAAGCTTAACTTAGCTCCACAAGACTTACCCATGGTACCATTAAATTCATGAATACATATTTTTATAGGTTAAATTTTTGCCATTAGAAGGGATGTCATGTACCTAGATTTGATCTTTTTGGATTGTACTTGTTCAACTATTTATGCATGGTTATCATTGGTCCTATACTAAGTTGTTGGTTTGGGTACGGGAACCAAAATCCGATACGGTGGTACAGCAATTTTTCCCTTGGGTACATACACACACACATACATACATACATTCTTCTATTATGTTCAAAAGTATAAATTATAAGGACATTGATACTCATAATTACCAAAAAAATAGATTATTTTAATACCTCATATTCATAATTTGCAAAAATGAAAAATACTGAAGTCTCAAAATGGCATTACACAATGAAAATGCAAATAACAATTGACATTTAATATTCATATTCTTCTTAATCAAAAGCATCATTGCCTACATCAACATTTTGTTCAATTTCATTTGAACCACAATCAATTGGATTGCGACTCCACTAGTTGTGTCAAGTGCAAAAGCTTGTTCAATTCCATTTTTTCAAGCATTTAATAAAATGTCAAATCATTACCAATACAAGGAAAGTGATTTCACAAAACATAAACAAAGAGTTGCTTCATATGCATAATGTAAATCGACATAAATCAATCTCATTAATGCTGATATAATTTTTACTAACCCCGTGTTCACAGATACAGCTCACAAATGCAAATGAAATGATATTTAATTGCTTGCTGGCTGGCATATTCTGATATAAAATGTTATTACAAAGTTATGATTCAGTTGGGACTGGATGGATAAAGGAAATGGCATCCCCAAAATGATGAAGAGTGAGACTGAGGTTTTAATGTTCAAACTATGCCTAGGTACGGCTGTTGGTATTGCCTAGGCACCCTGATTCATTGTGGGTCCTTCACAGAATGACCCATAGTGAACTTGGGTGCCCAAGAAGTACCCTAGTCATACCCTAGGCCGTACCTAGACCGTACTCGTACCAAAATTCAGACTTTACCGAGGTCCTATAAGAATTGTTGACCAATCCCACAAGAGCCAAACATCACTTGCAACCTTAGTTACCGGTTTGGGTGCGGGGATGGATGTGGGTATGTGAATCCGGTAAATGGATGCGTGAAAAAAATTTAGGGGTTTGGATGCATTTGGTTAAGTGTGTGTGTGTGTATGTATTATATATATAAAAAAAAGCAGAATATACAGAATTGTAAAACTAAATCATTTCATAGTATGATACTTCATCATTGATGAATGTCAAATGCCAAAGAAAAATAATAAATGCCAATTGATAGTTGAAAAATATTCAAATAAGCCTCGTCAATGATATCATATATGTCTATGTTCACGATTCCAATGAAAATCATTACAATTACTGAATTACAAAATGCAGTTCATGAATCATGATTCAATGTTCATCAATCATCAAAACGATTATCAAAACAATCGTCTATTCAATTTACAGCGGCTGCAAGTTCAAGATCATTATCATCATTTGAACCCAAAGCGGTTCCACTCGCACTAGATGCACCATGTGGTATGTCGTCATCCACATCATCTATAGGTGGCTATAGCAAGATTCTGAACAATTGCCTCCAAGTCGGTAGACTCAGGTGCTACATCCCAAAGCTTTGCTGCCCCCTGCTTGTACTAGGGATCCTTACGTGACAGAAGACGCAAATTGGAATGAAAATACACCAAGTCTTCAGCTCTTTTCGCAGCCAACCAGTTACGCTTCACTGGGTGGATAAAGGAGTATGTACTCCAATTCCGTTTAGCGGTAGAAGAACTTGCAACCTGGAGAGAAAACCGACAAAATTAAAAATTAAAAAATGCAAGATAAATTCAAGCATGTTAAGTGTTATATTCTACAATACAAGTGGCAAAAAAAGAAATAACAAAAACTTACTTGCGAGAGAATCTTGATTGCAAGAGGTTGGAGTGATGCAGAGTGGGCAGCAATGTGGTTGGGCACAAGCCTAACCACAAATTCTTCAATCTACTGACCTTATCTTCACAACTAGGACTATCCCTTCATGGCTTCCTTAGGAACCTCTTCAAACACATACAAGGATCCCTTCCTTCAAGCATAACTTGTGCACATTTCCTTCACACTTCACTGTAGGGAGTGGCCAAGGGTTCTAATAGTCACAAACAATCAAGTTAGGGTCTTTACAAGGCTACTAAAAAGTCCAATTGGTCCCACTAGTAAAATTGCTCCTTTAGGCCTAATTGACCAGGCATTCTAGTAGTACTAGGAACCCAGTTTTTAGAGGGTAACTTTTCAAGACCCCAAAGGACCTGTCGAACAAATTGTGGATTTGAATACCCTTTTTGGAGTTACATCCACCACAAAAGACTTGGGCTCCAACTCTCCTTCTGTACCCCAAAACACACGTAATCAGAGACCTAATAAGCCTAATTAGGTCTGATTTACAAGACAAGTGTTCACCAGTGGATTCACAGAACCAAACCAATGCCTTGGACAGGTCTTATTACACCCATGGACACTCAATCGAACACCAAATTGGATCTAACCACTCCCTAGGTAATATTGTGCACTAATTTGCATCAAACTGTGACCAAGCACATAGGGCTTGCTTGGTCTAGGGTTTGGTGGCAGAAATAGCAAATCTACTCCTCCTATCCTGTCCTCTTGGAATCTTAAAGTACCCTACCCCTACTTGCATTTCACCAAGGGCCATGAGAATCCTATGATGGAATTGCAAGTTGGGGGCACATATACCACTATGATGCAGAGTGGCCACCAATATGGTTGGTCACAAGCCTAAACACAATTTCTTCAATCTACTGACCTTATCTACACAACTAGGACTATCCCTTCCTGGCTTCCTTAGGAACCTCTTCAAACACATACAAGGATCCCTTCCTTCAAGATTGACTTGTGCACATTTCCTTCACATTTCACTGTAGGGAGTGGCCAAGGGTTCTAATAGTCACAAAAAATCAAGTTAGGGTCTTTACAAGGCTACTACAAAGTCCATTTAGTCCCACTAGTAAAACTGCTTCTTTAGGCCTAATTGACCAGGCATTCTAGTACTAAGAACCGAGTTTTTAGAGGGTAACTTTTCAAGACCCCAAAGGACTTGTCGAACAAATCGTGGATTTGAATACCCTTTTTGGAGTTACATCCACCAGAGAAGACTTGGGTTCCAACTCTCCTTCTGTACCCAAAACACACGTTGTGATCAGAGACCTAATAGGCCTAAATAGGTCGGATTTACAAGACAAGTGTTCACCAATGGATTCACAGAACCAAACCAATGCCTTGGACAAGTCTTATTACACCCATGGACACTCAATCCAACACCAAATTGGATCTAACCACTCCCTAGGTTATACTGTGCACTAATTTGCATCAAACTGTGACCAAGCATATGGGGCTTGCTTGGTCTAGGGCTTGGTAGAAGAAATACCAAATCTACTCCTCCTATCCTATCCTCCTGGATTCTTAAAGTAACCTACCCCTACTTTCATTTCACCAAGGGCCATGAGAATCCTACGGTGGAATTGCAAGTTAGGGGCACATCTTCGACAGACCCTAATGAGGGTTTCCTAGATCAATCTAGACAAAATAGTTTGTATCTCCCTCAAAACTTCACCAAAACAGATTAGACCAAAAGCATTATAAACTCAACTCAATCTATAATCGAACCATGAAAGATTCAACACCTTCCCAAACACAACACAAGCATACAATACGAAATGGTAAGATAGTTACCAGGAAAACAGAATTTTATTACTTCCAAAATGCGACCAAAATCTGCATACATGTATCTCCCCATGTCCATTCGACCAATATGGGTATATAAAGACCCAATCCAATGTCCATAACCACATTTCAAACTTAGAGGACCGTTGGAGAAGTTTTACGGATGTTATGACAATTTTGCAAGAAAAGTTGCAAAAGTTTTCAAACAACTTTGACAACATTTTTGCATTTCTTGTTGACTCCACTTCCTAAGACCTTGATTAGGTTCATACCAACCTAAAAACATCTAAGACACCCTAAAACATCAAAATCCACAAGGATTGACCCCTTTGACTTGGTTTGACCCCAAGGTTTATAAAAACACCTTGTGTCAACCAGTCTCACAATTGGAGCTTTTATTACAATGTAATGGTCCAATGGACCCAAAGCATTAAAAGGACAACCTAAACTCCTAAAGTGTCCTCAAGGCATTCCAAGAAGACACCCTATGACCAAGGTGCTCTTGCACCATACTCCTAAGGCTAAAAGAACTCAAGTCCCTTGAGTCTTCAGATCTGCAACAGTGGTTCTAGCCTTGGTGACTTCTTCCTCGGTCAGCCATGTTGCATCTTCCTGTGGGTAATCCTTCCACTTAACAAGGTATTCATGGTAGATCTTTTTCCTGGTTCTTTTTGCAATCCTAGTGTTAAGGATGCATTCAGGTTGCAAAGGTTTCTTCTTAGGCAAGTCTTCTGCCCACTCTTTTGTTTCCTCCTAGTCACCTGCAACAAAATCATCATCCAAAACACCTTTGTATAGATACAAGTCAAAAACATTGAAAATATGTGATAGACCAATATCAGGGGTAGTTCAATTTGGTAAGCATTGTTGCCACACTTTCTTAAGACCTTGCATGGTCCTATCTTCTTCATCATTAGTTTTGTATACTTCTCCTCAGGAAGTCTCTCCTTTTTCAGATGTGACATTACCATGTCCCCTACTTGAAATTGAAAGTCTCTTCTTTTCTTGTCTGGTGCTTGTTTGTACTTGTCCACAGTGTGCTCTAACTGTTCCTTGACCTGTTGATGAATCTCCTTCATTGCTTCTGCAAAATCTTCTACTTGTGCACTCCTCTTCTCCATGTCCTTTAGATCTCTAAGTTTTAGAACACCCCTTGAATGGATGCCATAAACAATCTGAAAGGGACTTCTACCAGTGCTTCTATTCACAGAATCATTATATGAGAATTATGCTTGTGGTAGAATGGTATCCCATGCAGCTCTATGCTCCTTTGTTAGACACCTCAACAAGTTGCCTAGAGACCTGTTGATTACCTCTGTTTGACCGTAAGATTGAGGGTGATATGCAGAGGAGAAAGATAAATTAGTTCCAAACTTCTTCCACAAAGTTCTCCAAAAGTGGTCGATGAACTTTGAGTCTCTATCTGATACAATTGAAAGGGGCAATCCATGAATCCTGACCACCTCTTTAAAGAATAATCCTGCTATATGGGAAGCATCATGAGTTGTTTTACATGGCACAAAGTGGGCCATTTTACTGAACCTATCTACAACAACATAAATATTGTCATACCCTGCCTTGGTTCTAGGAAGTCCTAGAACAAAATCCATACTTATGCACTCCCATGGTCTACTTGGAATGTTAGAGGATTGTATAGCCCTGCATTTGAACTAGATCCCTTGGCCTTTTGACATACAACACAAGTCTCAACAAATCTTCTTACATCTGCCTTCAACTTAGGCCAATGATAGAATCTCCTAACCAATTCCAAAGTTTTATCTATCCCAAAATGTCCTGCTAAACTACCGGAGTGTTTATCCTTAATAATATTCTCTCTCGTTGAGCATTTGGGTATACATAATTGACTACCTTTAAAAAGCAAACCTTCCTGCAGTAAATACTCAGAGAAATCAGTATGATAATTGTTCTCAAACTTAGTGCATACCTCATAAGCCTCTTTAAAGTCTTCATCAACTTGGTACATGTTCTTGAGTGAATTGACTCCCATGCTTTCCAACTGAATTTCTTGCACTGCTAGTACCCTCCTACTGAGTGCATCTAACACTTTGTTTGCAACACCCTTCTTGTGTTTGATTGTGAAGGTGAAAGCCTGCAAATGTTCAACCCATTTGATATGTTTATGACTTAACTTCTCCTGCCTGTTCAAAAAGTTTAAAGCATGGTTATCAGTATATACAATGAATTCTTTTGGCAATAAGTAATGCCTCCATTTCCTCAAGGTCTGCACCATGGCATATAGCTCAAGATCATATGAGGAATACCTCCACTTTGCCTCATTGAGTTTCTCACTAAAGAAGGCTACTGGTTTACCTTCTTGGCTTAATATCGCTCCTATTGTCATCTTGCTAGCATCACACTCAATTGTAAAAACTTTGTTAAAATCAGGTGGAGTCAGTATGGGTTGTTGTGACAACCCTCTCTTTCAAGTATTCAAAAGATCAATCAGCCCCTTCTATCCAACTGAATTTACATCTACTTCCCCCTTTGATAGTATCAATCATAGGTATACATACTTCACTAAAATTCTTGATAAACTTTCTATAAAAACTTGCAAGTCCATGAAAGCTTTTTACCTCATTTGCATTCCTAGGGGTTGGCCAATTGACAATGGCTTCCACTTTGGAGAAGTCCATCTTCAAGTTTCCCCTTGAGATCACAAAACCAAGAAATGTTAATTCTTCCTGCAAGAAAACACATTTATCAATGTAAATCATTAATTTCTCATCATGCAACCTTTTCAAAACTAGATCCAAGTGTTTCAAGTGCTCTTCTTTGGTCTTACTAAATATCAAGATGTCATCTAAGTATACTACCACAAACTGATTGATGAAAGGTCTGAGAACCTCATTCACGAGGCGCATAAATGTACTTGGTGCATTTAAAAGGACAAATGGCATGACCAACCACTCATAAAGACCCCCATTGGTCTTGAAAGTCGTTTTCCACTCATCTCCTTCCCTTGTTCTGATTTGGTGGTAACCACTTTTGAGATCAATCTTTGAAAAGTACTTTGCACCTCCTAGGCAGTCCAATAGGTCCTCAACCCTAGGAAAGGGGAACCTATATCTGATTGTTATTTTGTTAATATCCCTAGAGTCAGTACATAGCCTCCATGCACCCTCTTTTTTAGGGACCAATACTGCAGGAACAACACAGGGACTTAAACTCTTCCTTAGGAATCCTTTCTCCAATAATTCTTGAATTTGTCTTGCAATCTCTTCATTCTGATCAGGGGTCATTTTATAGGCTGCCTTATTGGAAAGAGTGGCTCCTGGGATGAGGTCTATGTGGTGACTAATATCTCTGATACGAGGTAAAGACTCTGGCTTACCTCTTGTAATTATACCCTCATACTTATCTAACAAGTCTTGTACTTCCTTTGGACCAACTTTTCTCTCTTGGGGTTTGACAACAGGCTTGTCTTTGGGCTTCATAACAAGAGCAAAGCATGGAGTGTCTTCTTCCTTGAGAGCCTCCATATTCTTTGTCATCAACTAACATCACACTAGTCACAACATGTTTGTCTTTACCATCATCAGGGAGAGGAGTCATAGTATAGTTCACACATCCTTGGTTATAAAATAGATATTTATTTTTCCATCATGTTGGGCATTTACATTATATTGCCAGGGTCTGCCTAATAGCGGATGGCAAGCATCCATGTCCACTACATCACAACAATTTATCCTTATACTCTCCTATATGAAATTCTACCCACTTGTTCATTTATCAAAGTTTGTTGCCCCTTATTCAAGCAGGACACCTTGTATGGGGAAGGATGTGGTATTCTCTGCAAATTTAGTTTGTTTACCATTTCTACTAATGCCAAATTATTAGAAGAGCCAGAGTCTACGATGATCTTGCATACCTTTCCATTTACCTTGCAGGCGGTTCTAAATAGAGATATTCTTTGGGGTGGCTCCTTTGTTGTAGGTATCTTCAAGAGTGTTCTCTTCAACATGAGGCATTCTCCTTGTTCAGGACCTGCAGGGCTTGAGGGCGATGCCACACTTTGATTGTCTTCTTCATGGGTCAATTGGACCCTTCTGTCCCCTCCTTGGTTACTAGACCCTTGCTTCTCCGGGAACCTATGTGCACGATGGCCAATCTGATTACAATTAAAGCACCTACTAGTGAAGACACCTGGACTCCTTCCACCAAATCTTCCCCTACTATTTGGTTTTCTGCCTCTAAAGCTTCCTCTCTGACTTGATTCTCCTTCATGGTCTTGGTGACTTGTTTCTCCTTGTGGTCTAGAAGATGGTCCTCTACCTCCAAAGTTACTCCTGCCTCTAAAGTTTCTTCCCCCTCTTCCTTTGCTTTGCTGCTCTCCTTTCCTTCTTTGTCTCTCTTCTACCCTCAATGTCATTTGGAAGCACTTATGCACTGTGTCTAGTGTAAAAAGACTTATTTCATCTTGTATACTATCGTTTAGGCCATTGAGATACCTGGCCACCTTTTGCTTCTCACCTTCCTGTTGTCTTGCCCTAAGAGTCAATTTGTGAAACTCTTCTGTGTAGGCACTTGCATCTAATTCTTTCTGTCTGGGGTTCTGCAACTTCCTGTGCATTAGGACCTCATAGTCATCGGGAACAAATTGCTTCTTGACTTTTGATACCATTCTTCTCCATGAGGATATAGGGTTCTTTCCTCCATCAATCCTCTCATTTTGTATAAAGTTCCACCAACTAAGGGAAGATCCTTTCATCTGAGACTTAGCAATCTTCACCCTCTGATTTTCAAGGATATCCTCACACTCAAAGTGGTTTTCCAAGGCCTCCAACCAATCCATCACTTCCTTAGGGTTCATCTTTCCTGTGAAGACAGGGATATCTACCTTATTGTCCTTCTTTCCAAATCTATTCAGGGCATCTATGAAATGTCTCTAGTCTGCAAGAACTTCCTCTCTATCCTGCGCAGGGTTCTCCTCCCCTTCCTCTCCTTCATCTTCAGAGCACACTTCATCTCTCTTCCGCTTTCCTTCCAACTTCTTGACCTTCTCTTCTAAGCCTCTATTCCTCCTCCATCTCTTGGGGTCTTCTAGCAATCTCTGCATTCATCTCCTTTGGAGGCATTGTCCTAGCCTCTTCTTCACTTTCCTTTACTGACATATACTGCTACTCTTTTCCCAATGACCACTACTACTCTGATACCACTATGATGCAAAGTGGGCAGCAATATGGTTGGTCACAAGCCTAACCACAAATTCTTCAATCTACTGACCTTATCTTCACAACTAGGACTACCCTTCATGGCTTCCTTAGGATCCATTTCAAACACATAAAAGGATCCCTTCCTTCAAGCATGACTCGTGCACATTTCCTTCACACTTCACCATAGGGAGTGGCCAAGGGTTCTAATAGTCACAAACAATCAAGTTAGGGTCTTTACAAGGCTACTACAAAGTCCATTTGGTCCCACTAGTAAAACTGCTCCTCTAGGCCTAATTGACTAGGCATTCTAGTAGTACTTGGAACCGAGTTTTTAGAGGGTAACTTTTCAAGACCCCAAAGGACCTGTCGAACAAATCGTAGATTTGAATACCTTTTTTGGAGTTACATCCACCACAGAAGACTTGGGTTCCAACTCTCCTTCTGTACCCCAAAACACACGATGTGATCAGAGACCTAATAGGCCTAATTAGGTCTGATTTACAACACAAGTGTCAACCAATGGATTCACAAAACCAAACCAATGCCTTGGACAGGTCTTATTACACCCATGGACACCCTGGTCTAGGGATTCATGGCAGAAATAGCAAATCTACTCCTGTCCTGTCTTCCTAGAATCTTAAAGTACCCTACCCCTACTTGCATTTCACCAAGGGCCATGAGAATCCTAAGGTGGAATTGCAAGTTAGGGGCACATCTTTGACAAACCCTAATGAGGGTTTCCTAGACCAGTCTGGACAAAATAGTTCGTATCTCCCTCAAAACTTCACCAAAACAGATCAAACCAAAAGCATTATAAACTCAACTCAATCTATAATCCAACCATGAAAGATTCAACACCTTCCCAATCACAACACAACCATATAGTACGGAATGGTAAGACAATTACCAGGAAAACAAAATTTTATTACTTCCAAAACACTACCAAAATCTGCATACATGTATCTCCAGGTGTTCATTCGACCAATATGAGTATATATAGACCCAATCCAATGTCCATAACCACATTTCAAACTTAGAGGACCGTTGGAGAAGTTGTACGGATGTTTTGACAAATTTTGCAGGAAAAGTTGCAAAAGTTATCAAGCAACTTTTGTAACTTTGACAACATTTTTGCATTTCTTGTTGACTCCACTTCCTAAGACCTTGATTAGGTTCATACCAACCTAAAAACATCTAAGACACCCTAAAACATCAAAATCCACAAGGATTGACCCCTTTGACTTGGTTTGACCCCAAGGTTTATAATTATATGTAATGATCTGAAGTATACTTTTTGTAATTATCCAGAGCTATTTTCACAAGACAAATTTGACAAGTAATGGATCTCAAGGTCTGCCTGTATTTACTTCTCGAAATGGTTTTGTGTGAAGAGGAGTTTTGGTTTAACAAATGGATTGTTACAAATATATATTTCAACCACCGAGAGAATAATGCAAAGTTAAATGCAACATTAACATTAACGTTTTGTTGACACTCTCAGATAGGTAACATCCAACATATAAAAAAATCACTACAATCACCCATCCTTAATACTGAAAATTAATACATGAGAATTTCATACAAGATACGGCAGTCTCCACTTACAAGCGACTTCCAGCTAGACGCCTTGATTTCAGCACTCCACGTGCGTTGGCCTTAAGCTATTCTCAGCGTTACAAGCTGCTGTAACCACGTCCCTTACTCGCACGTGACCAAGTCTCAGACCTGGGTTCTACGCCTGGCTCACACCAGCCGTAATATCTCCTCCCTAATGCTTCACGCGTCACCAAGAAGCGGGTAGCTGTATGCACGAGTTGACGTCTACCACTACACTTTCGTCATGATGCTAACACTGTTAACCTTGTGCGAAGATGACGTTTCTGCCAATGAGAGCGAACAACAATGAATTTTATACACCACTCTGAATACTCCTTGTTCTGCGCGACTGGAAAGAGTGTGCTTCCACCTCTGTGTTAAACTCAGTGTATAAGTCGTGTTTCTTGCTGAGGATGCATCACGATAGGATTGGGACCATGACCAATGTCATTTTCACAACCTCTCCCAACTGACTGTGCTTTGTCTAAACACCTCTACTGCGACATTTACAAGCAACATACCGAAAACTAAGATTCAAGATAACTCCCCAAAATCTGTAGTATAAAAGTTCACCTCTTTCGATGCAAATGTAGATTCTGGATGAATCCGCCTAAAAGGAAGATCAGGTTTGCGTCCAATCTCGAAGGATTTCTCAAGGGTTTGCGTCCTCCGAGAAATATATAACCAATCACAACTGTAACCAGAATTTCATTTCTTTGTTTATAATACTTCACGTTGCTTTTCCCAAGAATGCCTTTTTCTTTTATAACCTCGAAGTGAGGGAAAATACATACTTAAGCAATGTGGGATAAAAGTGCTCACTTAAGTTACCTTTTTGAAATAAAGTAACTTAAAGTCATAAAGTGACTTTATAATGTTACTTTATAAAATAAAGTAACTTGACTTTAGAAAAAGAGCCCAAATTAATAAATATCCGCCCACTAAAGCCTGTGACTGGTTGGCATCCTCTGAAAGAAGCCATTAGCCTATCCAGATGGGAAGATAGACTAATTAGGCACCATAATGGCCTACTACGGAGAAGGGAACATTACAAAATACACCTTGTGTCAACCAGTCTCACAATTGGGGCTTTTATTAAAATGTAATGGTCCATTAGACCCAAAGCATTAAAAGGACAACCTAAACTCCTAAAGTGTCCTCAAGGCATTCCAAGAAGACACCCTATGACCAAGGTGCTCCTGCACCACGGAGGTAGATATAATCTTGACCATGGACATACCACCATGTAGTAGCATCCATTTTGGATTGGTCTTTGACAGCACAAGGGGTATGATTTCTTCCTGAGACAAACAAGCCAAATTATAGCCTAATACTTGTCTCCACTTCTATATCTTTGAAGACTCTACTAAATGCCCACTTGTACCCATTACCAACTTCAAAATCTATACATGGTGGTACTCTTTGTGGGATAGAAAGTACAAAATTGCTATAGTACCTCGGAGATAGGGCATATGCAAGGAGGTGCAATGGCGTGGTCATCTTGTTCCAACGATGAAGAACGATTGTTTCCACCCTTCTGTAAAAGGTTTCTTCAGGATCATTATCTCTCTTTTGTATTACCACTTTCGTTTTCTCCAACATCATATCCATGCTATCATACACATCCCCCAAGTATGGTGCATTTGCATCAGCAAACCAAAGCATAGACATGATAAGTTTGGTGAATTCCAATACATATTCCACACGAACCCACCAATCATCATCCAAGATCAATGACTTCACCTTTTGGGCCCTCTCTGAGTTTGACCGCTTTCGTATAACCCATTGGTTGGTAATAACTATTTGACCCAATGCCTCTCGCACCTTCGCAAGTTGTCTCTAAACAATTGTATGAGATGTGAATCGGGTCTCAACAACCTAAGAACATGTTAATAGTAAGTTAATAACACATTTAAAATATGTAAATGACAAACAAAAAAAATTTATTCAATTATATAAAACATGACATAAATGAAACTAAATAAATTAAATTTACCTTCAACAATTCTAATCTTGAGTATGTTCTGAAAATTGCTTGTGACATATGGTGGTTCGTCACAAACATCTAGATCTCCTCGGCCTCTTGGTATATTTCTTTTACACACTCTATTTGGGTGCACGGTGCACGGTGTCCAAAAAATGTGCTCATATCTCGCCTCAACCAAAGCACCTGCAACCCTACAAACTTTTGCATTATCTATGATTACTTAGACCACATTTTCATTACCCACTATCTCTATGGAGTCAATGAGAATCTTGGAAATGAACTCTGCATCTTTGACTTCCCCTTCACAATCAACCACCCCCAAAAACAATGCCCCCTTGGGGGACATAGCAATAACATTTATCAATGGATGGTTTTTGAAATCTTTCCATCCATCGGAAACAATAGATACGCATGTTTCAATCCAAGAACCTCTAATCGGTTTCAATTGGGCCTCTACAGATTTCTCCTCTCTTTGCAATAAGGTGGTACGCACCTTTTCATACCCAAGACTTGTGAAACTAGGAGGCGCACTATTTATTGTTGACACCATGTCCAGCCAATATGGTGATCTCACAAAGTTGAATGGAGGACCATTGGCATAGAGGCAACATGTAAGTTTTTCTTCAGCAATCTCTCTTGCTTCCATTTTAAATGCCCTCTCCAATGGACCTCTCTTGTGGGTGGGGATTTCTTCTTCATCTTCGACTTTCATAGAGGGTATAGGCAAGAAGGGATGTTTGGATGCCGCAACTGTCTGAGAGGGTAATTTCATTGTTTTTTTCTTTCTGGAAGTATAAGCACTTTGTTTTCATTTTGCAACCAAATTGTCAGCATCTTCTTGTTCTTTTATAGATCCCTCTATTTCTACAAGAGACAACCACTTCTTATCTAGGCCCTCACACATATTAATCCCTTTACCACCGGGGCCCATAAAATGAAGTTTCACTCAGTAATAAGAGCTATTACATTGTACATTACAAAAATTACACTTCCAAGTAAACCCCCACCTCTAGGAGCTTGTGAAATTCTTGTGGTATGTCTCCATAAAGGAGATCCTTTATCAATTTTGAATTTTTGACTTCCCTCCACACCACTGGGCTTTCGACTACTAGCCATTGTTGCAATCTATAAAGAAAATGAAAAAAAAACTTCTTCACAAACTTAAAAAATTCCATCAAAAACTAGAAAAAAATCATCAAAAGACTAAATAATAGGGTTTAAATGCTTACCTTAGACACTTAAATCTCCTTTGTGGAACCTATTTGGCACTCCACAATTGATCTCCTTTGAAAAGAATCGCCTACCTTCAAAATGCCAAAAGGGAGAGAAAATATGTTGAGAGCAAAATAAGAGGTAAAATGATATATTTTTGTTTTGGAAGGCCTCGTAAAGGGTCATTTTAGGGTTGAGGAGTGAAAAAAAAATTAAAAAACACTTTTTAACTAAGTTTTTACTTTATTTTTTGCTTTCTCACCTGCAAATGTGCCCAAGTGCGGGCTAGGCGTGCACAAGGTGCACACCCAACCCTGTGGGTGCCCCCGGATGTGCGAGACTACGCATCATAGCGCACCCGCAGGGCTGGGCGTGCACCCTGTTTGCACCTGCAGGGCATCCCCATTGGTGCACATCCGCACTTGGTGCGGGCCTACAGGATGCACATCCTACATCTTAGCTTGCAACCAAAACAACCTTCCACACAAGAAACGAGAAATGGAAATGTTATGATGCCAAAGAATTCATTAGATACATAAAGTAAAATTGGTACAATACAATGAGGAAGACATTGTTAAAAAGATAAGAATGAAACCCTAGAACAAACTAAGATAATGACAAGTGCCTCAATATTAAACATGCAAATCTAATATGAGACACAAAAAGTAAATGACCTAAGCAAGCTTAACTATGCAAGTCTGAATAAGATCTAATATAAAACTAGTTAGGTGATATACAATGTTCACACCAACGGATTCAAGATCCCTAGGGCTGATTATTTTGAGGCTTCAACTATGCAAATAGTTATTTAAACCTATTAAAAACCTTATTTAACAATGATGAAAATCTATGATAAGATTTACCACATTTTCACATTTCACATGAATATTTCCCTTAACTTAGGTAATTGACAACAAAGAGTCATTAGGATCAATAATTATAGAAAAGTCATATGATCCAAAAAGCTAGGAGGATGACATGGTAATGTGGATATTTTTGTAGCTCTCAATTTGTGCTCAAGTTGGGGAGAAAAGTATCCAGTGTGAGTGATAACCATAAATAATTATGCTTTGTTGACAAACATGAACCTTGTTAAGAATCAAGTAAAAGATCAAGTTCACAAAGTCAACTACAGATGGCAATATTTCCCTTCAACTTAGAATCCTTAGTGCAATCACTTTCCAGAAATCTCTTGAAATTTTCTTTCCAACGACTCCAATATTCCCTTAATCAAACACCTATGTGGGAAGAACAACCTTCAAGAAGACAAATTATGTTTCTAGCAAAAAATCTTCTCCCACTTCTCCCAAATTGAAGCTTTGATACCACTTGTTAAAATATTTCTTAAAAGTGAAATGAATGCTGAAATTAAGCACAAATTCAAAGCTAATGGCACACAAATGATAGTATAATTGATTATATAAAAGAACACTTCAAGGCTGAAATCTCAAGAAATCATAATAACAATGCAAAGAATTCAGTAAAAAAACTTATGATGATTTGAGAGAGCCACGTGCTCCTTGTTTACAGACATACTTAGATAGGGTCGCACCCATTCATCCTAATTAGGCCAGCTGAAAAAACATTTAGAGCTAAGGAATGAAAAAATAAAGATTATGAACACCATAAGTAGGCCACACAATAACCTTACTACACTTGAAAAGAAAGAATATTAAAGACATAATGGTTACTAACTCCCTTTCAGGCCTTGAATGGTTGAGCAGCATACTGTTTCCCTCTTAAGGAGTGTTATATCAAGTTTTTGTAGCTTATTGGTTCTCAACCTATACTTTGGTTCCCTTTCTCTTGATTCTTTTCTATACAACATCTACTTTTATTGAAAATGCATTAGGTATTCCCCATGATTTATATTCTACGTGATCATTTGTATGTTCAAGTGATAACTGTATATTGAAAACCCAATACATTAAAAAACAAGCATATAACATGCAAACTCAATTTAATCAATATTAAATGGCATTTCTATAGGCATCTGTTAATCAGGACAAGAGTCTGCATTTGGGTAACTCAAGTCACGACACAAAGGATTAGCACATACCTGTGCAAGAGACATGCAATCTTTGGCTCCGCGGAGTAGTTTTTGCATCTGCAGTTAAGAACAAATGTAATAAGCAGGTATCCAAACCCTTCTATAACTAGAACCATAAACATAATAAAATGTGGATGGACAAATTTCATAAAGTCTCCCCACGTTGTATTCATTTAATAATAAGTAAAATATGCAGCATTTTATCATTCTATTAATAATTTTCCGTAGGGAAAACATGCATATGAAAGTAAAACCAAAAGTATTTCAGTATTTTGACATTCGGATACGTCAAAAACTGTCTTATAAATGTTTGCAGTTACATTTATTTGTTGCTTATTACAATATTCTATACTAAGTAAATCACAGAGGTCTCAATAAATTAACAACATAGTTTTCAAGTATTGGCCCACCAAAAGTGACAATCTTTTAGAACTCTACAAAAGCTGGCTAAGTCTCTCAACCATCAAAATGCATATCTCATAATTTATTAAAACTCTGGAGATGGAAACTGCAAATCATGGACTCATAGACAGTTGTAAATGTTTCAGTCTCATAGAAAGCAGAAATACCTGACAGGAACCCCAGTCGAAACAAAACACGATAGCTAATGTGAAAGAAGACTAAAACATTCAAGCAAACCAAGAACACAAAAACATAAATATTAGACTGACAGAAGTTCATCAAAGATGTGTATTAATAGACATGCAATCAGGAAAGACAAGTTGGAATAAAACAACCTACAAATAATTTATAATCCAATAAAATGGCATAGTTAAAACTACAAGCATAATGATTTCATCATTATTTCAATAGCATGTTGGTTTAGTTCATAGAAAAGTACAAGCCAAGACAGTTTTAGCAATGGAGGATCTCAATCTTAAAATACCAAAAATAAAACAAAGAAATAGATGAACATAAGATAAACTTCAAACCGGAAAATTTCTCATGTCAATGTCATGTCCCCTTTCTAGTGACATGATATTTTTCAGTGGATTTGCCTATCATGGACTCTCGTAGGCAGATGGTTTTGGTGAGAGAGTCATCTTGGTGATTAATTGGAGATTGGATGGTCTTATTTGCTCTTGGAGAGATGATTTTGAGCCTACTTTTTATTATTATGTGTTATGCGGGACCTACATGTTATAATTTTAAGTTGAGTTGCACTTTTTTATTTTATAAAGTTATTTTAATATAAAAGTGCATTATAATGGGATTTTATAATGGATGCTTCTAGAAGTTCTTAGTAACTTCTTAGAAAA
>MU225893.1:185427-197631 GCA_018584345.1 Thuja plicata
CCAAGTTATTTGTATAATCTGAAGTTGCAAATCTATTGTAAAAGAATCTCTATATCATTGAATGAATACATTGGCACTAATTTGCATAAGTTAGTTGAGTGGATTTGTTGCTCAACAATTTTCCATATTCAGTCTTTTACTTTCAGCAGTATAATTCAGATTGCATGCCAAGTGTTTGACAAAATTACACAATTCAGTAATAGTGTTTTTTAGTGATCCATTAGTAAGGGTCATTACAGTCAAGCACATAAAATGGAGGCAACTTTTGGAATCTGAAAATCCTAAGCTAAATGGCCAATGAGTTTGAAAATGCTTGCTAATGATTACTAAGGCATTCTGTCAACATAAATAATCACTGGTGTCATGGCATTCAATGCACAAAGTTCTCTCATAAGGAGAAGCCAGAATATTTTATTGCCAATTTAAAGCATGTTTTCAGTGTGATTCCATGCATTAAATGTGAGCAGTCCGACATCATGTGATACTAATATAACTTAATAATTCTGCATGCTTGTCATGTAAGCATTTTATGTTGGCACAAGAATGTGTCTCAGACTTTCAGTACATCATAGGGACCTAATCCATAGTGGTGCTGTCTATAAACAAAGTTGACACACTCCTCCCCAACATTGGTGTGTCTCCCATATTGAGATTCTTTTACATTCCAGAGATGACTCATAAAGTACAACTCTATTAATCTAGAAGCAGATTCTCGATTTGCAAATTGCTTGCATCTCAACTGCTAACAAAAAATATTTATTTATTTAAGTGGATTCATCTGCCTTGTGCTTAGTTCCCTTTAAGTATGATTCATTTGCAATATTGTGGAGCTTAATTGTCTAAACCCACAGTGATATACATTCGAGTAGCATGTTGAAAACATGCCTCTCCAATAACTGCTGCAACTTTCATTACTGCACAAATATTTCCATGTAAAACTCATAACCACAATAAGTGGAATGAAAGAAACTTCAAATCTTCATAATGTTTTGAGAGTACGAATATTAATCTGGTAAGAATCTTAGAATAAAGACAAGTCCCCCGTAATGTAACACCTTTGATTATCGAAATCTCTGGGTGTATACAAACTGGGAAATATTGTTGTCTCAATGAAAATTTACACTTCTGGTCATCCTAGAAATTGGGCAATTATTGGAGATTGTTTTGATGTTAACATACCCAAAACAAGCCACTTTCAGAAGATGTTCGGTGCATATCCTGGGGGAATTTGACAAAATGGGCCTAAAAGTGTTCTAAGCTTGATAATAGATTTCTCAGTGATGTGTTACAATGATGGTGATTGAAGAATGAGTATACAATTTAGCTTGACAAAATATTAAAAATTATAAAATTGGCACTCAGTACTGCGAAGTTGGATGATGCAAAGCCAAAATAAAACCGTCACCTTGACCCAATAGTCAACTTCAAATGTGCGTCATCGGTGGGAGTTTCAATTCTCTTTCTAATTGTAATAAAATCCAGAGCGTATTAATCATATAAATCTACATATGAAATGGAATGATTTGATATAAATTATGTCGTCAAGAACTAATAGTCTGTGGGATAGCAAATGTAACAGTTGTCTCAACCATCCAAAGGGGCTGAAATCAAGATAAAGTTGCTTCTTTACAAAGTTGGTTGCCGCTTTTATTTCTTTGGATCAAACAATTCCCAAAAATTCTCTACATGGAACCCAAGATTTAACCAAACACATTGTTATTAATCAAACACGAAAAAACACAGTTTTGAGGTCGATTCCAAGATATATAAATTAAAAAGATAAGATCCGGTGAAGAAATTTATACATGGATCATGACCGGCGTGTCTGTTCCCAGCGCCCGCCTCGCAAGATTAGTCATTGTTCTATCGATTTCTTGGTTTGCTGCTACCGGGGTGAGGTGGACAACAGATCTAATTTATCAAGGTTCCGCTCAAAACCCTAGTCTTTATTTGCATTTCTTCCCCCTCCCTGCCGCCAAACCCTTCGAAGAATCGTTTACGCTATCACAACGTCTCATATTCGATTTTTAATTACTATTTTTCTTAAATATTTTTCTTCCCCTGATCTGCAAGCTGGGTTGGGTGGGTCAGGAGGAGCAGTTGAAGCTGCAAATAATTAATATAGTGAAATTGCAACAAATGAGTGACAAAGGTTACGTGTTAACAGAGGATGCTCCCCTGTACGTCACTGCCACTTGGAGGCTTGCAATTCGCAAACTCCCATCAAATAAAGAATCGTTGTCTGCGTATGGGAACAAAATCTGGAGTGGAGGTAAATTTCGAGGGAAAACGAATTCCTACGTGGATGGAATCTTCAGAGACACCCACAAATCCGGAGACCATGAATTGTTTAGTACTCTTGTCTGTACAGTTGGCGTTCGTGTCTGGGGAAGTCACTCTTTAACGTTTCTTAGTCAACTACCACACACTTTTCCCAAGTATTCAAAGCTATGGTAGATCACCCTCGTTTTTATGGCATGTTTTTTGGTATAGGTAGTCTAATGTCAGATCTCTCCTCACCTACCAATAAATTGCATTTCAAACGTTAAAACAAATAATAAATCTGTTCTTCCTATTTTAGGGGTTTTGGTTCATAAAAAGAGCTCACAAGGATCAAGTCTTGCCTAGTGCAAGCCTGATATCATAAGGGATGAGGTTGGGATCATGCCCCAAGGTGAATTTGGCCCTCAGTCCTTGGCTCTAAGCTAAAAAGGCACGTGTGGGCCCATATCGGGTTCCTAAACCTCCATCAAAAAATAAATATACAAGTGGTGGATATATGTTCAAGGCTGGTACATAATTCAAACACTATTTATTTTCATTTGTATTTAGTTTTTGATTCTTAGTTTTGTTCATTTCTAATCTAGGTTCAAATTCTTGATTTGTGCAAATGACATGCCTAAGTTATTTCTGTAATTTGTAAAATGAATTTAAAACCTTTTTAATTTAAGATTCAAATGTAATGTTGACCTGAGCCTTCCTACTAGTTTAAATGGTTTCATTTGTACCTTTGAAGTTGTATTAGGCACTAACTTTAATGTATTTGTTATTGTGTTTTATATCCTTTCAAATGTCTAAGACATATTATGTATGACTAACTATTATTTGTTGTCCCCATTTGTAGCCATTAATGTGTTCTTCGAATCTAAGTCACTACTACAGTACATCACTCATTAAGATTGGGTATAGTTGTGGTTAACATCGAATACACCTAAGGTTTGCATTGATCAAATAAAAGGGACTACTATTGTTCACGAGGCAATAATGGGTATAATGGTGAGGAATCAAGTGGGCTACTCTCTTCAAAAGAAAGGAATGCCCTATGATCACTATGGTGATTGGTATGGATGTTTGGTGGTTGTGTATCGATGGTGGCATGAGCATTGGTTTTGATTATCGAGATATTAGTTACATCTTAGTGGATTTAATCGAGGTCTTGTCAAACAATTTTAAAGTGACTAACAAGATATGCAATCCATTGCTTAAGAATTTTATTTAGATGAGCATTCTTAAGTATTTGTGATATTTCATTTTCCTATTAGATTTGTTGTAGAGTTCAAGTTTGTTATTCCTTAATGACTTCAATTAGTTAACTTATGATGTTGAAAAAGCCCTCAAGTCCCTTAAAGTAGTATATATCCAATCACCTTTATCTCTAGGACATATATGCATGATATGCCAAAAGTGTGTGTGTGTGTGTGTGTGTGTGTGTGTGTGTGTGTGTGTGTGAGAGAGAGAGAGAGTTGCTTCAAATCTCTTTGAAGCCTTAGTTTGAATGCTCTTAACTAGTTTTGATTGTCAGTTTTTGTAATTATTGAGCACTATGAATGTGTAGTCTTTGAAAAGTTGACCTCAAATGTTGAAAAGTTAAAATAGTTGAATATTATATTCTATTTCTTGGTTAAGTAATCATGATTTTGATTTCATTTTATCCTAAAAAATGTTACTTGACTAAGTTTAAGATATTGCTTGGTTCAAAGAAAAAGTTTCGACAAGTTGAATTTTTGTGTTTGAAATGATTGTTGGTAACTATTCTAAATGCTAGATCACATCACAAATGAGAAATATAAGATTAACACTAATGTGATTCTAAATGCTTCAACATTCAAATTGTCATCTAAATGATGTAACTAGCTTATTAGTTAATGTAAGGCAGGAATACTTATGCATCTATTATATTCAATTTTTCCATTAGCTTAACCAATTATAAAATAGTATTGAAAATTGAACCAAAACCTTATAGTTTATATTTATTTTATATTTTAATTAATTATAAATATATCACTTCTCTTTATTTCCATTGATTCATATTGAGAATAGTCAATGCAAAAAAAATAATGTATTACACATTTTAGTACATTAAATTAAATGTCAAACTGCATTAAATTTTTTAAATGGCATGTCCACTATGTCTCCTAATTTTTTATCATCAAATCTGGTCTAGTGTGCTATTTTCTTCACAATCAAGAATTTTGATTTAGAGAAATATTGAATTAGATTGGCAGCGAAAAATATTCTTACATCCTCCTTGAAGATCTACAACTTAATGGCATGTGAGTCAACGTATACAATAGATGCATCTGGTAAGACTTTTCCAACTTCTTCAAGCTTCTTAGTATGAAATACTGCAATGTTGTATGAAATCATATATCCATGAAGTGTCCAGATCAGAATTATTATGAGGAAGCAAGTCAGAAATGATGGAAAGCAGTCAATTGGTGCAAGATCGGCCACAACTATTGTTCTTGCATTTGACTGCGCCATCATGAAACAATCCCTTTACACCATTTTTTATGGCAATTGAGGAGCAAAGTGGCGTAGTGGTTTGAATTAGTGTAGTGGAAACAATTGGTGGAAGCATTAAACTAAGCTTTATGTTCCCTATGTTAAAATTATCATTTTTATGCATTCTTTAGGTGTGAAATTTTAGGCCCATAATGAATTTTCATTTCTCTGAATTCTATGCATTTGCCCATAAAATGTCTCATAGTTATATTTCATATTTAAATTTGTAGGAAAACTAAATTAATTATAAATGTTAGAATTGTGAAATTCAAATGATAGCAAACATTCAAACTTTGTTATGAATTGAGTTATAAAAATTGACTTCCACAAACTATACTACTTGGAGTCATAAAATCTTCCGTGTGTGAGTTTAGGAATCTTGCAAAAAAAAGCTTAAAAAGGAGAAGAGACCAGATATTGATGTTGATGATTATGAAAAGCATCATAACAAAGCCTTGTTGAGACTAAAGTTGTCTATTGGCAATGAATTGATTCCTACAGTTCGCAATAGAGAATTTGTTGCGAACTTGTGGTCGAAGTTACTCGACAAGTACCAAACCACGAAGACAAGTAGATCCCTTGAAGAAGTAGTTGTACTAATCTCAATTACAGGAAGGATGTTCAATTGCAGACTACCACATGTGACTCGAGGATTTGTGTTACCAGTTAGTTGCTATCAGAAACTAGATAGATGATGAAGACATGGCCAACATAGTACTATGTGGTTTACCATACTCATATCAAGGATTTGTGGAATCATTGTATCTAATTGTTGAAACTCAAACCCTTTACTTTCATAAATTCTTTAAATTTCTTCTATAAAAGGACAAAAGACATATGTAGGAAGAAGCATATGTTTTAGAAAGCAAAAAAAGTGGTTTTGTGACAAAATCGAGTGAAAACAATAGGACTACTAGAGGAAGCAAACGATACTAAGCCTTCTTATTAAAAGGCTGAGGTCGGTAAACCCTCAAATGGAATAGGTAAAACATCTAAACTAAATGTGGTTTGTGTAATAAGGTGAAATAGGTGTATAATATTAAAAAGATGGATGGGGGAATATGAGTGTCATCCACCTTTTCTTAATTACACAATCAGAAGGAAGATGATCCAATAGGCTCAAGTAGGAATTAAGCGCTAAATGGGTCAATGATTCTTCACTAATAATGAGTTGGGAAGAGTTAGATTTGAGGGAATATGGATGAAGGGTATGTGCAGATTCATGGTGGGCCAAAGTGGGCCCTTAAGTGGCAATGAAATTTCAAAAAAACAAAGTTAAGCAGCTTGACATAAAAATTTCAATAGGTTATCAACCTTATAAAAAAAATAAGTAAGAATAGAATTTGTAGGAAATTGAATGCAATTTCTAAGCTACTAGCTATTTTTTGAAAAAAAAAATGAATCTATTTGGTAAAAATTCAAATTCCAGTGCAGTAGTACGTAAATTTTAAGAAAAAGATAAGAAGTAGGTGTATGTCCGACCACCCTAACGACAATCAAATGATAATATTATTTTACAAGATTCTAGATATAAGTAGAAGAGTCATGTCTAGATGTGATGCATATTTTTTTGTAATTTTTTTCAAGTAGATAATTAATTATAATTTTTTACTACAACTTTTTTGGAATATAAAAACGTGTGTGCCCAACCACCATAACTTGCTCAAAACTTTATTATTATTATTATTATTATTATTATTATTATTATTATTTTAATCAAGTATAGTATGTGAAGCATTGAATGTGTTGCATATTTTGGATTTGAAAAATGTTATACCGTTTGAAAGTTATAGATTTTTTCAATCAGTATAGCAATCAGAACTTTAGACGTAATCCAATTAGAAAATGAATAATAATTATTTATTAAACTCAAAATTAGACAAAATTTATATTGGTGGAAAGCTGAGAATCTCCTTGAGAAATAATTTTTGTTTCATCAATTTCCAGTAAAAAAAGACATCAACTACATGGTCAAAGTCTGGAAATGCAAGGAAATCCCATAAACACATCTTTTGGGTTGACTTTCCAGGTTTGTCATCCCCAAGCCAAATACCATAGAAATCCCAAGGCAAATCTCAAGCCTACAAATTTTTGTCAGAGGTATCAAATATCCAATACATTTCGTATATAATTTTTTTTCTATTAAATATATATGAGTATTAATTCATAAAAAGCGGTTACAATCAGGTGTCCAGCTTTACCTAGTTACCAAAATTAGCACCAAACATACATGGATGGTAATAACCAAAATATATGTTCAGCAACACCTGACTGACATAATGAGAGTAGCTGTGAAACATACTAAGTTATGGGTTACATATATTGATAATCAAAAAACAAACTGTAGCTGAGAATCATATGAAGTCATCCTCCCTGTGTACTATCCATGCAACCCAGCCTTGGTTGCTTCCATCCATTTAAGCACTTCATCTCTCCTGATATGTTGTTCATATGGGTGTGCCAGGGGAGTGACTACTGGGACTCCTGGGCCTTGGATGGCATTGAGTGGGACAACATTAATGATTGGCCTTTCTTTCCCTTTATGCATCTCTACCTCTGCCATGAAATTGTGAAGGGCAGCTCTAAAGGGGGCCAGCTCCTAGGTCTCTTCTGTCTAGGTGCACCCATGGGAAACCTCCCATACTCCAAGCCTGACCATGTCATCTTTGAACAGGTCATCCAACTTTTTCCTTTTGATCTTTATCACCATAGATACCTACATAGCAACATCATGGAATATGAGTCTCTTGAGAGACTCAGTAAGGCTCCTGCATCTGCCTCCAAACATATTATCATTCCTCTTTTTCCACAAATGCCACATAATTAAGGAAGAAAGAATTGAAAAGAAGCTATTAAAATATTTTTTCAAACCATCAATATGCCCAGAGAGAATCTCAACTACTGAGGTTGCATAAACCTGGGGGAAACCAAAGAGGCTCCAGACACTGGTCGCAAGGGGGCAACTAAAAAAGTTGTGGTTAACCGACTCAGGGAGAGAGAAAAAGGGGCAGGCACTGGGCTATCCATCTGGGCATCTAAATGGAAATTTGTGCAAGATAAGGCACCAAAGGAAGCATTTGATTTTACTTTCATAGAGGGAGGACCAGCAGTGGCAAAGTAGCTTAGACCAAATCTCAAGCTCAAGATTGAGGTGCCAACAAGAGTTGAGGTGGGGGAATATGAAGGATTCCTTGGTGACGAGGCTATAGATCAGTTTGGTATTGGTTTTAGTGAGCAGGGTTCCATCAGCCCACCTGAAATGAAGGTAGCATTCACTATCAACATAGCATTGCTTATCAAGGAGGAGATTTGAACAAGAGTCTTTAAGAACAGTGTAGGTCCTGAACTAAGAGTTAGGGAGACCTAGTTTGTGTTGAATATCTTCCCATCCTACAAGTTGATCATTGTGGATAATGTCAATAAGGAAGGAAATGCCTAGTTCATTCCACTTCCTGGCAGAGCACCCCTGAAGTAGGGCCAGAGGTTTGCCTCTGTTGGTGAGGTTCCACCAAATGGACCTGTGTCCACAAATCCTGCCTTGTCTATGGGTAATGGTGTTGTCTGAAATGAGGTGCTTGACTGCATTCCAGGCTTTCCAAATGGATCTGAAGACCACTGAGCCTTGTACAATGTAGTCAATCTCCCCTACTATGATGTCATTTAAGGAAGGGTTTCTCCATAGTTTTCCTTTCTTAGGGTATCCTCTTGATATATTGCTTCTGATGAGGGATTTCCAAGGTTCTTCACCTTCTAAGGCCTTAGTGATCCATTTGGTGGCCAGTGAGATACCTTGTATTATGAGGTCCTTAAATCCTAAACCCCCTTGCTTCTTGCTTTTGGTGCACCATTCCCATTTCACTACATGCCCTGTTTTGTGCCCCCTGTCGTCCGACCAAAGGTTGTCTCTGATTATCTTATGGAGGTGGTTGAATTGGTACTGACAAAAGAGCTAGGCGGAGGAGAAGTAGAGAGTATAGTTGGACGTGATCTTTTGGCAAAATTGGACTCTTCCAGCCAGGGAAAGGTACTGGTTATCCCATTTGTCTAGCTTCTTGGTCACTTTGCTTTTGACCCAAACCCACATGATGCTGAGGTTAGGATTGAGGGAGAAGGGAATGCCTAGGTATTTGACCAGGAAGTCTGACCCCTCCCATCTATAGTTCCATTGTGAGAACCAACAAGGGGGAATAGGGGACCATCCCAGAAAGAGTGACTTCTCCATGGATATTTTGCTTCCTGAGGAAAAGCAGAATAGGTTTAGCTTGTTCATGAGGTGAGTAAGATTAGCTAGTTCTAGGCTAAGAAAAAGGGCAGTGTCATCTACAAATTGAATGTTTGAGATCTCTTTACCTTCCAGAATCTGAATACCCCTGACTCTTGGTATTATCGTATTGTTTGTGATAAGGTGACCCATAGCTTCAGCAGCAATAAAAAATAAGGCAAGGGCTAGTGGGAACCCCTGTCTGATTGATCTAGATAGAACAAACCTCTCAGATCTCCTCCCATTTATTTCCCCCATTGCAAAGGCTTCATTCATTAGAGTGTTGACCATGCTGATAAACTGGTTTGGAATGCCTAAAGACCTCATCATCATGTAGATGAAATCCCACTCTATCCTGTCATAAGCATTTTCATAGTCTAGTAGGAGCATACAATATTGCTGGTTTGAGGCCTTAGACCATTCCATGGCTTCCCAACAAGTGACCACATTTTCCAATATATATCTGCCTTTCACAAACCCTGTCTGGCTAAAGTCAATAATTTTAGGGAGCAATTTTTTGAGTCTAGAGGCCAATACTTTAGCTATGATTTTGTATGATGTGTTGAGAAGTGTAATTGGTCTCAAGTTCTTGATCAGTGATTTGTCTCCTTATTTGGGGATGAGTTTGATAACACCACTCTTGATGTCTTTCCCCAGTGATCCCTATTGGAAGGCCTCTCTGTACACCTCCAAAAGATCTTGGGCTATCCATTCCATGTTGCACTTATAGAATTCTATCAGGATCCCATCGGGACTAGGGGTTTTCCCAATTTCCATCTGGGAGATAGATTCTTTGATCTCTTCCAGTTTAATAAGTGAGTTGAGTAGGAGGGAGTCCTCCTCACTAACTTTTCTAGGAACCACTTGGTTGATCCTGGCTCTAGCTCCATCCATCTCTTGCCATTGTCTTCTAATGTGAAGAGAGAGTGGTAGAAGTTTTTGAAGGAGAGGAGGATTTGTTCATGGTCAGTAATTCTATCCCCTTCAACCCAAACTTCCTCAATGTTGCTCCTAGCTTCTTTCTATCTGAGAAGGTTAAAAAAGAATTTAGATCCTTTGTCTCCATGCTCTATACAGTTGGATCTGGATTGAATCTTAATGCCCTTGATTTTGGAGTTCTGAATCTTTCTAAGCCCATCCTTATTTTTGGACATCCTTAGAGAGAGCTCTTCCAAGGAGGGGTTGATTTGGAGATCAAGTTATGCCTTGCCTAGGTCATCCTATAGGCCATTCTCAATCCATTTGACATCTCTAGATTTTTTTCCACCAGCAGATTTGAAGAGAGTCCTCCAACTAGTGATGTTTTGGGCCCACCTCTCCTTAGCATCAGTATGTCTAGCTACATTGTCATTGAACCATTTAATCATGAGGATGGCATTACCCATTCTTGGTTCCTCCATTAGGGAGGTGTTGAGGCAGAAGGAATCATGCCATGTACTATTTTTAGGAGGGAGGCCAGAGGAAAGGAATCTGGCATTGATAGGGTGGTGATCAGAAAGTGTGAAGGGGGTAACTCTGACAGCTATGCCTGCCTCATCTTTTTGGCATTTAAGGGCTTCCTTATTGAAGCAGAATCGATCTAATCTAGAGTAAATTCTTTTGTTCTTCTATTGGTAGTTATACCAGGTGTACCATATATCTTTATGGTCTTCCTCACAGCCACTCACTAGTACATTTGAGGTCAAATTTTGATGGCCATTTGTCAGATTTCCAACGCTCATTTGTCAGCATTTTGACACATGAGTTCATCACCATTTTTGCATAGGAAATTATGACAGAAGACACATCTGTCGGTTTACCGACACCACATCACGTCGAAAACTTGCACATGACAACAGCTTCGTGATGGCATTTCCTGTGCTTCATCCATCGGCATTCCGAAACCACGACCTATAGAAAATATACAATCACTGTCGGAAATAACTGTCGAAAAATATCCGTTCTGACGACAGTTTCCACCTAATTCCAACATATATACCTGTCAGATATATAGCATTACTGTGGAAGTTTCTGTCAAAAATTTCTATTTTTGACACTGTAACTGTCGGAATAGCGATATTCGTGCAACATTTCTTCTACAAGTGGCCCTGTCGAACGTATATCATTACTGTCGGAAGTATTGTCATAAATTATAATTCTCTGACATTTTTACTGTCGAAGGTATAGCAGTGCTGTCGAAAATTAAGTATTAAATGTCAAAAAACTGACGGATATGCACATTAAAGATAAAACAACTCAAGAGACCATCATAGGTTCTCTTTCTTTGGTCTATATTATTGACAGAATGTTTTACCTTTCATTAGCTCATCAAATCTGGGGATTTGAAAGAATATAATAGAATATTTTCATGACAACGTATATTATTTAAGTTGACGTTGCACGAATTTATCTACTTTGCGCACTTGTAGACTATGAGGACGGTGATAAAGAAGCATGGCCATGGTAGGAGATGCTTCTTTATCGTCATCTTCGTAGTATACAAGTGCGCGAAGTAGATAAATTCATGCAACATCAACTTAAATAATATACGTTATCATGAGAATATTCTATTAAATTCTTTCAAATCCCCGGATTTGATGAGCTAGTGCAATGTAAAACATTCTTTCAATAATATAGACCGGAGAAAGAGACAACCTATGATGGTCTCTTAAGCTGTGTTATCTTTAGTCCTAGCTACATGTCGATCGTCAAGAATAATCACCGCCTGGCCAAATCATTTTTATTTCATTTTTTGAGAAAAGGAGTGGGAGAAAACGAGTGGGTGAAAGTTGATCAAGGGCGAGAGAAGGCATTGCATTTTATTTGATCATGAATGCTCTCTGAAATGACCAATCATGTTTTCTATTCAATTTTTTTTAGTGTTTTTTTTTCCCATATACAGTAGATAAAAATCATGGCGGCAGCCACTTAGCCATCTTTTTTATGTTCCAGGTATTTTACAAAGATACAGGTATGTGGATTTATCATTCAATTTCTTGCAGTTATTGGTCAAATGCAAATATTTTGCCAAGTTGAAAGGGCAAGATATCATTTTGGTGTTTTTGGTTTATGTTAAAAGTTGATTTGGTAAAATCCTCAAAAAACACACTACATGTTCTAAAATGTAAAGAAGTTGAATGTTAAATGTAAGATATATATCTCATCCATAGTAATCAAAA
>MU225893.1:216753-230921 GCA_018584345.1 Thuja plicata
AGATTGGTCAACTCTAGGTGTTATGGTGGGGGGAGGGGGTATGGAGTTCAAGTTGGCAAGAGCATGTTTAGCAGACAATCCTTTGAGAGGCTGCCGAGGGTGAGATTTCTTGGTGATGAGCAGACAATTCCTCCTCCTATGGCCATCTTTCTTGCACAAAAAGTATGAATTTAGACCTCATAGGTATTCCAGAGGGAAAGAATAGTGAACATCTTCAAGGTTAAAGATTAGGGTTTTGGGTATGTCCACTTTGAGTTTCAGAGAGAGTAGAATCCTCGCGTCTATATGGGGGAGAAGAGCATTGGATTGATCTATGCTGATGACTTTGCCAATGGAGTTGAGGGCATCTAGGAGAACTTTCCAAAGAAATGGGGGAATGTTCTTGGTGGTAATCCACCGAGGGAAAGAGAGGGCCATGATCTCATCAAAGTTTGCAGACCCCGACCAACTTAGGGCATGAAAGCTGCAGGCTCCGATAGACCAGAACAACCTATCAACAATGGATTTTTGGCTGATAGGGTCATTAAAAATGATTAAGAACAAACCTTTTTGGATCATCCTAAACAACAAAAACTTAAACCCTAGCTTAGAGCTCCATACAAAATGCAACTGGTTGTTTAAATAAACTCGGGAGGGTAACCTATTGATGTCTTGAACAACCAGAAAGATAGCAGTGTCATAAAGCTTGTTCCTTTCTGCCTTAATTACATCGTTCATAATGGAGCTAGGAGAAATAATAAGTGGTTTAGCGCATGAAGCCTTACCTCCTGGTTTTTTTCCTATGGCTTCATTGGCTTTGGTTTCCTAGAGATGCTGGAGGAACTTTGCGCCATTCTGGGTGGTATCTGCGTTCACCAGGGCTTGTTTGAAGGTCTTGGGAGGAAGGCCAGAAGACTCTGAGGGTTAGGAGTCTCATCTGCAGCCTTCTTCGCGTTCTCTACGGGAGTGGAAATAATGCCATCGGAGGAGGAGGCCATCTTTTAGAGGAGGGCAGAGGAAGCATTAAAGACCCTCTGTGTACGGGGGGTCGAGCGCTTGCCATGCACCTTCAATTTGCAGTGTTGCAGAGCCCTAGTTTCATCGATTTAATCTACTTTATTTAGTATATTATTACACTATATAATATATCATATAACACATAATACTATATTATCCTATAGTATATATATATATATATATATATATATATATATATATATATATACACTCTAAGAAAATTAATTAATATAATACATTATAATATATGATATGTTATACTATCTTAATATATAATTAATATAATTAAGTATTTAAAATATACAATACATTTAATATATAATAATCTAAATTATTATATTACTATTATGTGTATGATGTTATAAATTATATTTAATATATAAATCTTATATTAAATATTATATATTTCCTCTCTCTCTCTCTCTCTCTCCATTATATAATGTGCATTAAATTATCATAAATAATTATATGTAATATACATGTAATGCATTATATATGTAAATTATTATATATTTGTTTGTGTGTGTGTCTATGAAAGTATTTATATATCAGACATCGGATATAAATATGATATATGATACCTTTCCACAATGGTGCCAATGGTAAATTATTGGTGTCATTGTGAAATTTTTGAGGCCATGTCAAACATATTGTATATCCCATTGGTATCAGATATCTAATATTTTCTAGACAAAATTGGGCACTGAGCCATTTTGCTCATTCCAACAGTCGCTACACTTTTTGCGGGTGACAATCATGGGGTTTTAGACAACAAGAGACAAAACCAGACTTTGTTGAGCATATTTTTCACAAATTGTTCATTGGCAATTATTTTTATCATCTTTTTGGATCTATAATGGGGAGAAGTAGTCATCGAAAGCAAACACAAAAGAGAAATCTTACAAAAGACAAAATTGAAGCATGTAGACAAAGCATAAAGAAAGTCAGAGGAAGAGAACACAAGTTACATTAACTATTAGTGAGGGTGAGACCTCTGGTCCGCCCACAAATTTTATTTCAAGTGAAGAGGAGATTGAATTTAGAAATATTGAGCATGCTTTTGACAATGAGAATGAAAATGTCAAGATTGAGAATGAAAATGTTACACAAGATTTTTAATTTGGGAATTAAAATGTTGAAACTAATATGAGTAATATTGAAATCATAATAAAAAAATGAGGTTGAAATAGAGAATGTTGGAATTGGCATAGAAAATGATGTTGATGAACCAAATGAGTGTTATTCAACTCCAAATTACATGATAAATGAAGTCCATTATGTGGAAGAGAGACAAATTCCAAATTCAAGACCTTCAAGAACCCCAAAATGATTACTAGAAATCGATGAGAATATTACACAAAATTTTGAAGGCAAGAGATAAAAAATAATCATTTG
Source organism: Thuja plicata (assembly GCA_018584345.1). Lineage (NCBI taxonomy): Eukaryota > Viridiplantae > Streptophyta > Pinopsida > Cupressales > Cupressaceae > Thuja > Thuja plicata. Next base: position 219,145 of record MU225893.1, read on the forward strand.
GTTGTGGGCTACAAAACTTTTTAATGATTTTTTTAACAAGAAGACATTGACTTAGCAATGCCAATTTTTTGTACAATTGCTAAAGATGCAAAAGATGAGACCTATTCTAGAAAAATTAAAGATTCGTGTGAACAAAAAGATGGAGAAAATGTTATTATTGTGAAAAATATTTTTAATGCTCTTAATTCTATTGGAAAAAATAGCAAAGGAAAAGATAAGAGATTTTCTTAGAGGGTTATTGCAACCTCCTTAGTAAGTCATCATTTGAGAAAGGCTCACTTTAAGAGACAAACTTGTGTTGATTTTAACATAAATCGTAAAACTTTGGATAAAGAACTTGCAAGAAGAGAAATACTTAATGATCCCCTTCAAAATGATACATGGGCTTTTGGTGAGAGGCTTCCACATGTTGATAAGAAGCTGACTGATAGTGTGAAGGAGGAAATTCAAGTATTTTGGAACTTTAACTCAAGAGTGGCATCCAATGTTAAGGATGTCTTGAAGTTAAGAATTGGCAATCGAGACCACACACCCCATCCTAAACATTGTTTGGAAGTAAGTCAAACAATGTTGTTAAAAACAATTTGTAAGACACGTCCAACACTGCAAATATCACAAAGGGGTTTTGAATCCTTAAAGCCATTTTATTGTGTACCTCTTAATATTTGAAATACTTGTTGCAAATATCATGTGGAGTTTTCAATGCACCATGAACTATTATGCTACATTCGTTCTACATTGTATACTAACAAAATGTTGCAAGAGTGTGGTGCAAGTCAACTTTTGAAATTATTAAGAGACTTTCTAGAACAGTGGTAGGTAATCCATATACCATTTTAAAATTTTGAATCAATGAAATATTGTTAGAATTGATATGACCAAGCCTCTCATGTCAAATATTAAAATTAATGGTAGTAAGAAAAGAATATTTTGAATGAAAAAAATCATAAAACTTAAACAAACTATCATTATCCAACTTAGCACTAGCAATAACTTTATTTTTTGTTGGATCAATAATATAACACATATCCTTATAAAATTCAATTTTATAATCTCGACATATCTTATCAACTAAAAGAAAGTCAGTTTTCAATTCATGAACATACAATACATCATGGAATTTATCATTAGAAACATAATTAACATCTCTAATAGCTTTACTTTGTAACTATGGTTATGTGTAAATTAAAGAGGAACATTAGAAGTATTGTTAGAGTAATCATTAGTTTGCTTATTAATTAAATCATGTTGATTTAATTAATTAAGTTATTACTCTCTAGTGCTTAAGCTTTCTCTTAGGTGCATTAATAATTAATTCTTTTATTAATTACTAATGTGCAACCTAGCTTTTTTAGGCTTTAGGTTTTTGTTCACCTTTATAGGTTGAACCTTATAATTCTTTTTTCATTAATTCAAATTATAATTTTGCTCTCACATTTTGAGCAACTTCTGAGTTCTTCTTTTTCCTCTTTTTGCTTCTCTCTTGTAACAGGTTATTTGCATGCAAGTATTCTTGGCATTCTATGGAATTGTATTTCTCAAATCCTACATGGTATCAGAGCCACACTATTGCTGCCTGGTCTGGTGTTTGTGAAGCAGTGTTTTGAGGGCAAAAACCATAGCTTTTCTGGGGTTTCTTCTTCAATCTAGAAGAGACACTTTTTCTGGAGCACATTGAGCGAAAACAGACACCACCATCGCGCTCAGAAGGCTTGGGAGAGTCAATTTTCATATAAAGTTTGTCATGTTTGGCCACAGTAGCCTCTGGAAAATTTGTCTCTTCGACTCAAATTTTGAGGTGAAAAATTAAAAAAATCAATTTTTAATTGATTTTTTGTGTTAAAAACTAATGCATGCAGTGTTAAAAATCAACGATGCTTTGTAAATGGGCGCCGCCGTCAGTTAACCACTAGTGGTTAACCTCTAGCGGTTAACCTAACCACCAGGGTTTACTCTCAAACCTTCTTTGGGGCAGTTTTGAGCACTTTTGGTATTTTGGCCATATCTTGAGCATACGGTATCAGTTTTTCAACTTCCTTATATCGTCGGAAAGCTCTTTCCGAGATCTATCTCATTATGTATGTTTTATTTTCTGATTTTGCATTTTTGATGTATTTTTTTAGTCAAATTCAGAACTTGTGTTTTTCAGCACTCAGTTTGTTTCATGTGAAGAGTTATCATGGGTTTTTCTTCTCATCCTTCTGTTGTTATTCTAGAACGGGGTAATTATGAGTCATGGGAAAAGGGTATAATTACACATTGTAGGTGGCTTAATATTTTGTCTTATTTTTATGATCTCATACCTGAACCAGCCACTTCACAGGGAAAATTAGCATGGGATATTATTAGAGATCACATAGTAGGAATTATAGTGTCTAGTGTTGATCATGACACTGTGTTGGCTATATCGGACATTGATTGTCCTCACCCACTTTGGAAATGTCTTTGGGAGATACATGGAGACCCTAATCTCTCTCCATTCCCAGATGATCCTACTTCAGATTGTCTCATACCCATTGCTTGGAGAGAGAATACACCCTTTGATCATGATACTTTAGAGGAGCTTGAGTATTTAGACACCCTTACATGTTCCGATGGATCAGAGGCTTTCTCACAGTTCCCACTCTTCAGACTGAGACTTCATTGGCATCTCCTATTGCTCTTGATTATGTGTAGCAGAAAATCATACATCTTCCAGACATAGATACTTTGGACTCTTATGTTGCAGACATATCTTTGTTGTTTGTTGAGTCTTATACTACAGATTTGGAAGATTATTTTGAGGACATTCATCTCCTCTACCTTGACAGTCAGGTTATCACTGTTTGCCTACCATTATCTGTGCATTCTGTAGTTTCATTTTAGGATTCTCCACATCAGTTTGGATTTGGCATCATTTGTTTCAGTTCAGACAGAGAGATTCTTTAGCATCCGATCATGGCACACATCCTGAGACAGATTGGTTCATCACTCTTTATAGGGTTTCTTTGACATTATCCTTTGGATTCGTTTCTTCCCAAGGGGAGGAATATCATTTTCCGCTTTAGGATCTCCTTTTGGATTCTACATCAGGCATCTACCATTGTGATAAGAGTTTCTTCATTCTGGGGGGACTTTGGTGTCTTATCCCTCTCTCATGGGGGGCTGATTATACTTATGGTCTTGAGAGAGTCTCTTGAGCCATTTCTTTTCTGTATTTTTCTATCTCTTTTTGGAGAGGGGTTTTTCCCACTGGGTTTTCTTCTTTGTCTCCGGTTTACAGAAATTTCCTTGTATTGGGTACCTGATCAGGCCTTGTTGTCAGGACCCTTTTTTCCTTCTTTCATAGCTGTGCTAGGTTAGCTTACCCCCTGCGCTTAATTTAAGAGGGGGTGTTAGAGTAATCATTAGTTTGCTTATTAATTAAATCATGTTGATTTAATTAATTAAGTTATTACTCTTTAGTGCTTAAGCTTTCTCTTAGGTGCATTAATAATTAATTCTTTTATTAATTATTAATGTGCAACCTAGCTTTTTTAGGCTTTAGGGTTTTGTTCACCTTTATAGGTTGAACCTTGTAATTCTTTTTTCATTAATTTAGATTATAATTTTTCTCTCACATTTTGAGTAACTTCTGAGTTCTTCTTTTTCCTCTTTCTGCTTCTCTCTTGTAACAGGTTATTTGCATGCAGGTATTCTTGGCATTCTATGAATTTGTATTTCTCAAATCCTACAAGTATCAGGGGCATAGAATCAAGAATATTTATATGAGAAGAAAAATGCTAAGAAGCACCTAAATCAATGACCCATTCAAGTGGTTTGGAAACATTGTAACTATAATTGAATGCATGATGAGATTGATTTCCATTGTTACTAGACTAAATTTTAGGATTTTATTTATTTTGTTGCATTGGCTTTCTCTTTTTGGTTTTTAAAACAAGAATTATTCCAGTGACCATCTTTACCATAATAAGAACAATGAGGCCTATTATAATTATTATTTTAAGAATCATTACCAATATTGTAATAAGTTTTAGAATCAAAATGAAATTTAGAATTAGAAGTTTATTATGAAACTTGGAAATTTGGTTATGATTTCTAGACATAAAAGCACGTTCACAACTTTTAATGTTGGAGTAAATTAATATTTACTCACATGCTTAAGTTTAACTTAGGCCTCATACCATCCTTGTAGGCATTAGGTAAGGTTTAATATTATTTTATTTACCTGCATCTAGTATTTTGTGTCAATAGCTAGTAGGTAGTTGTACCTACCCTCACACCCCATTGGTGCTCACATCCTCACTCTTTTATTTATAATAAGAGCTCATTTTATATTTTATTAATCTCAAATACATTCATCTATTTGGTGAAATAGCATTTTCTCTCCCATAAAGTTTTATATTTATTTGTGTTCTTGGCATTAAAGTTGATACTCTAACATGGTATCAGAGAAAATCAGATTTTTAACATTTCCATTGGTTCCTTATTTGTCACCTTTTTCTATTATAGGGTATGCAACTGATTGGTTCAAGGAATCATATTCCAAGATCTTGGTGAAACATGAGAAGATTTTACTTGGACCTCATCATTCTATGTTTTGATTCTACTTCCTACTAATTCCTATCCAAAATAAGAAGTGGTCTTGCATTTGTACTTGGTTTATCTTCTTCCCAAGGGGAGAAATGTTGTTTGTGGGCATTGGACTATGGTTTCTTCAAGAACTCGCCATTTTTACAAGACATTATTAATTATGAGGGGACTATGTTGTCTCCTTTCTTTCTTCCTATTGGGGGATTTTGATTTTATATACATGATGTATGTAGTCCTTGGGGGGTACAATTGATTCCTCCATCCATTCATCTTATTTCTTTTCTCTTTTCTAGAGAAGAGCTTAATCTCCCATGCAATTGTTTTCCCGTACTTTGCTTTATGAGAGATTTATATTTGCATTGTATGTGGGTAAATCATTAGAAATATATGATTTTTTTCTATTGTCATTGATGTCAAGCATAGTGTTCCTATAATTCTAGAGGAGTTTGAGTTTGTGTTTGAACAAGATTTGTTGTCCAGGAGCTGGAGGAGTTTGAGTTTGTGTTTTCTCAAGCTTTGCGGTCCAAGATTTTTTTATTCTTGGTGATGTGGGTTTGTGTGCTAAACCTATAGTGTAGTGGAAGATAAGTACATTTTTAGTGTTAAACTACAATGTAGTGGAAGATATTTATGTATCTTATATCATTTCAAAATACTAGAAGATATGTATGTATCTCATATGATTTTAGACTAATGGAAGATAGGTATGTACCTTGTGATCATATGAAGATGGTGTTTTACAGTGCCTCTATGTTATACTTTTATTTATGGAAGTTTGTTTAGTCAACATGTCTATAGCTTAGTAGTAGAGGTATTGTGTTGTAGAGCTGGTAGCAATTTTTACAGTTGCATTTATTTGTTTTTGTTGGAATAATGGAATGTTGTGTACTGAGAGGGGAGGGGTGAATCAGTACCCTTAAATTTTTTTATCAATTAACCTTAATCCTTTAGCAATCAATTCCTTGCATTACCAACCATATGTGTTATTCTATCTTTGTGTATGTAATATCAAATCATAAACTTAATTTGCATGTAAACATTCATGAAATGTGATGACATATGACACAAGATTTGGTAACGCAAAAAATTGATTACTAAAGGATTAAGGGTAATTGATAAAAAAATTTAAGGGTACTGATTCACCCCTCCCCTCTTAGTACACACCATTCCATTATTCCAACAATTGGTATAAGAGCTAGATCTCTAATTTGGAAAATTTTAAATCACTTGAGAGAAAAGATCATACAATGGAAAGGTATAAGCTAGAGAAGAGTATTGAGAATCATAAGTTAGAGATACAAATCTTCTATGAGAAATACAAAGTAGAAAGAATAAAGATGAGAGAGCTACTGGATGAAAGAAAGGTTATGGCATCTCACTGCAATGAAACAAACTATCATGAAGAAGAGATACCTGATTTGCTTGAGTCATCAAGATCTACATATAAAAATACATCGACACATCTGAAGGAAGCATTACAAGTCTGAATGAAATCAATCAACATCTAACAGAACAAGTAAAGATACTACAAATCAATCAAGAGACACGGATGGTAAGAATGATTGATGTTATGAATAATACTAGACAAGCTGAACAAGAAAGAACATTAGCTATTGATGACAAGAGGAAGATAACTGAAAAGCTACAAGAAAGAGAGACAAAGATACAAATACTTACTGAACATCATCATGAGATCACCAATCAAATAGTTCTTATGAGTCAGAAGGCAAACCGACTGAACATAGAACTCAATGGAAAACTAGAAACTATTGGTGAGCTAAGAGAAGAAAATGAGAAACTAAATCATGAAGTAAGGATTCAGCAACAACATAATTATATGATCAAGAAAGTTGAAGAGAGTATCAAAAGAATGGATGATTTTCTGAATGGACAAAGAAGAGTCAACAATAATACCGATCTAGGGTATACCAAGTATGGAGAATCATCATACCAAGCTAATCACAAATATGTCTACACAAATCCAAGACCAAGGAAGCAGTCATGAAATCACTATGGAAAACCATGCCACACATCAAATGTTTGCAGGAGAAAAGATAAAGGTATTCCTAAATCCACATCTACATTCATAGGAAATTTTAATAACTGTAACAAGAAATGACATAAAGCATATGAATGTAAATCTAAGGTGAAACAACCAAAGAAGGAAACCTACATGGAAAAATATTGTTCCACTTGCAAAATGCATGGGCACACATCTCTTGAATGCAAGAAGAAGAAAAAGAAAGCATGGAAGACAAAAGAACAAGATAATGCTTATCAACCGAGAACAATCGGTAACTCATATGTTTGGGATTACAACACATGGGAAAACTACACAACATGTGGTAGATATGGAGACATATCTAAAAAATGCATGAGAAAATGGATGAGAAGGTCTAGAAGCTGGAGTAACTCTAGAATGACATGCTTACACTGTTATAGGGTCAGTCATCTAAGCAAGGACTATAGAGACTGAGTGACAAAAACAAGCACTTTTTCCAATGGAAATACCATTGAAGACATCATGAAGATGAGAAATAAAATGTGGAGGAAAGCTACAAATACTGATGATGTTGGACCAAGCAATACAATTGGTGACACCTTATCCAATGGATTTGGTGATATCACCACCCCCACCTAAGTAGAACAAGTAAGTATGGATGAGAAGGTCTAGAAGCTGGAGTAACTTTGGAATGACATGCTTACACTGTCATAGGGTTGGTCATCTAAGCAAGGACTACAAAGACAGAGTGACATAGACAAGCACTTTTTCCAATGGAAATACCATTGAAGACATCATGAAGATGAGAAAAAAAATGTAGAGGAAAGCTACAAACAATGATGATGCTAGACCAAGAAATACAATTGGTGACACCTTATCCAATGGATTTGGTGATATCACCACCCCCACCTAAGAAGAACAAGTATGGAACTGTACTATATCAAGTTATATTTAACATTAGTTCAATTATACATTGATAATATTCCAAACTAGAATGATTAAAGATGCACTATGGTATTACTTGTTAAGAATTTATGAACCCAATCTCATCAGTCAATGCATACCAAAAATCATTGGTGAACATACAAAAGCTAAGTTGTTAATGTAAACCGAGCATCATCGGTAATCATGTAAAAAGATAGTGAAGTCTTTGGTATATACCGAGATCCGTTAGTGAACAAATGAAAGGTAAATTGAGTTGACACTTGCCCCAAGCATCACATTCTCACCAAAGATACAGTTGGTATGTTACCCGAGCGACTCCATTTTTGAACACCAAGAAGTAGGTAAAATAATTTATTACACTACTTAAGGCATCATCTATAAAAGGGTGACGAAAATATCATTCACTCACCATGTGATTAAAAGTGAAGAGCGAAGCAAAGAAGAGTGAAATAAAGCGAAGAAAAATGACCCAATTGCAGAGTGACTCACAAGCAAATTCACCAGATTCAAAAAGATCCATAACATATACATCAAATCAAGTGAGTAAATAAAACTCACCGAGCTCACAGTCTATTTACGGGAAAAGCCTTAATTTCCAAAAATAATGGAAACCGCATCTCGCATCTCCAAGATCAAGAATTTGAAGGATAAAAAGGTCAACCTAATCAAGAACACTACATGTGAAGAGCCAAAATACAAATTCTGTCCAGAGGTTGCTTCACAACTCGACAATGTTGGTGTGTTCTCAAAAATACCACCTATGGTTTTTATAATTGAGGATGTCTGATCCTACATCCACTGCAAAGTTACAGAAATCAGAGATCTAGAAGTTGAGGAAGCTTATAAGAATATTTGCACAGACAAAAACATCAAGGATGAACATAAACACATCAAAGTTAAAGGGCTAACAAATGCCCTAATGTTCCTAAAGGAGTTCAAGAGAGATTGGATCTAGATAGTTATTAGTCAGGTTCATGATGGAAATATGTGGCTGGATGAGCCAAAACATATCACTAAGGATGTAATCCATGCAGTGACCGGTTATCCAGTAACCGACAAGAAAAAAGCACTCAAACATCCTCCTTGCCCTGACATAGAAAAGATGATAGATGCAGTATGGGATGGCAGAGGATTGAAGGTAAGTTCCATCACTAATCCAGAACTGAATTTTAGTGCATGTGTGCTGGGATACAAGATATTCCAAGCCAACATAATGAATAGTATTGCACGCGTAGCAGTTGACACTACCCATAAGATTGTGAAGAAGGGATTACAGTTGGATCTATTTGAGCTTCTACTGAAGCAACTAGAGGAGAACATGAGGGCCATTAGATCAAAAAAGAATAATTCATGTAAGTTTGGTTCACTCCTCATGTGTAGTTTTTCTACTTTCAATACTTCTTCCCATCTGTTTGTAATGTCAATTGGGACGCTACTCGACGAGTGACAATTCAAATTAGTGAATTCGTTAAGTCACTAGGGGACAAATTTACATCAGTAATGGATGAATATTTCACTAGATTCAAGGATAATATGCAGAAAAGGATGAGGATACCAGAACAACTGGTGGATCAATATAAAGATAATATTTGTGTCATGGTGGACATCGACACAACTTTGATCAAACTAGCTGTACCGACCACTTGACTATGAGATAAACATAGATCAGGCCATAAATGTTATTGAAGCATTATTGAATGAACTACTGGATAAATCATTACCAATATTTGGCACCTATGAAGAAGCTAAGGCAAGAATAAAAATAGTCTTAGTTGTTAAAAAGATAGATAGCAAGAAAACCAAAATGGTAAAGACACTTGAAAAGAAGTTTTTAGTTAATGAAGAAGAATCAGAACAACAAGAAGACACCGAGGGTCAGTCACCTATCGGTGAAGGTGAAAAAGCTAGTGACTCCAAGTCAACAGATTCCGATGCACCACCCCCACAGAAACCAAGGACAACTACTACATCAATAAAAAGGAGTCAAACTACAAAAGCAGACTCACCACCAGTTAAGAAAGGGCAAGTGAGGACTTATAAAAGAAATCCTCAAACCAGACAAACATCAGAACCAAAGAGGAGAAGGAGATTAATTTGAAGCAAGGAAGATAAGGAAGACACTGAACAAGATGAACAACATGTAAAGAACAAAGTTCCTACCACAATTGATGAGATTTCCGCATCAATCATCAGGGTCAGGTACAATATCTGAGTCTAAGATTAGACAATGGCTAACTCTGAAACCCAAGGATCAAAATAAAATAGAAGAAGCCATCATTCAAGCAATGTGTATATTCAAATACATACCTATACAATTTGATAAGATGATGCCACAATAACTTCTAGATAGGTTATCAGCAAGGTGGACATTTGCACTGAATTCTGAAAAACAAATAAGGGAAAGATCCCTAGTTTTTATTATGCCACCCTGTTGGAAAGTGACATTGCAAGCAATTTTTATTTTGTCATTGATGTCAAACCTTTACTGGTGAGACTATTGTTATCTGTTTGAGTACCATATCTATTATTGATGAAGAAGATTTAACAAGAAGACCAAGTGAATGGTTGAGTTAAGGCAATTCAAAGGGTACTTGATCAGTTGGTACTCTAGAAAAGTAATTTGTTGTTTATCTTTCAAAGATAGTTTTTCTGGCTGTTTTGTGCCAAGCAAGTTTGGCTTGTGTCGAGTAAATTTGCTTATGATGAGCAAAGTTGCTTGTGCCGAGTAAAGGTTCTTGTGATGAGAAAAATTTTTCTCAATGCCGAGCACCATTGAAATTGCCAAGTGGAAACAATGATGTTGGCCAACTTACAGTAATTGGATTAATGATGATATTTGAGATCTCTGGCTGACTTAGTTGATTTTATTAGGATATGTAATGTTAATTAAAGATTGATCCACGCCATTTAATGTATGGGTAACCGTAATTAATGCATGGTTTCAAGATTTAATTAGAGACTACTTTGGAGAAGTAAATGTAATGCAAAGATGAGATGATCCATTAGATATGACCTAATGATGCAGAGTGCACAATGGTAAGGTAAATAAATCCAAATCAGAATCTATAAACTGACATCTCTTCTCAATCCACAAACAACTGAACTTCATTCATTGTATAACTAACTAAATTTGAGAAAAGAAATTCATATCTTTTCATATCTCAATGATGAGAATGCTCACAAATTTAACACATGTATCTCGGCTCCTTCAACAGTCTTTTCCAATACCGAATACACCTACAAGTATCTCCCCTGCCATTCGATTACTGTACCATTCATCTTTACCAATAACCAATTTGCAAATCAAAACCCAAGCATGTGGATTGATGGCGGTTCCTTCAACTGTTTGAATGTATTCAAATGTTTAGCGCTGCCATGGAACCGAGCCTAAATAAGATTGAAAATTGTTACACTCCTTCAATAAAAAAAATTGATGCCCATGATCAAATGAATGCACGGCTTCCAAATTGCTCCTCTGTCACCCATATATCCATTTCTTCATTCCCATACGGGACTGTCACAAACCGGCTCTAATAAAACAATTAAAACTTCAACAGAACCCGATTCCATACATTACTAACTTCTTCAAAAGATAACATTCGGTTTCTCTATTACAAATCTGATTCATACAAACATTAGACTTCTTTCACAAATTCAAACCCAAGGGTTAATGTAGATCGAACAAAACTAAGCATTTAAAAAAAAAACCAAATAACAATCACCACAGGCGGTGCCTCATATGGCTTTCAAAATAGTTCAGTCACACAAGAGATTACTTCCATTTATATTGTCAAAGTCACACTAGAATTTGAAAATAGGAAACTATAAATAAGACGATGAAGAACCAGCAGATAGCAAAATTATTTCTTTATTACTCTGTCCCTTGTTACATTGCTACTATCTTTTGACCGATTCTCATCGTTCCATCTATGCTACTCTCCCTCTACTCTACTCTGCCATTCATCGACTACTAAATACAATATAAAGATTTGCCACAAAGAACCTGATAACTAACTATATAACTAACTTTTAACCTCCTTCTACGCAACTAACCCATGACCGATTTATGAGATTATTTGGAATATGAACTAAAATAGAAATGGATTGTAGAGTTGACAACGTCAACTTCACGATGATACAAAATATTTATTAAATCAAAATACTAAGATATACCCAATTCATCCTAACAAATACTTAAGACTACACCCGACCGATTACATATTATAAAATAAACATTGATAATGTCTACATCAGCTTG
>MU225893.1:232651-255204 GCA_018584345.1 Thuja plicata
CATTGATGCTATCCAGTCCAAAAGCTCTTCTTCTTTTAGACTTCCATCATACATAGGAATATCTCCCCTCACCTTATGCTGCTCATTCTTCAAAGCCTTCAATATCCTGATTGTCCTCTGCTCTTCAAGATCTACTTGTTCCTCTTCTTCTTCTTCCTTATGGGTTTCTTCCTCTTCTTCACTATCAACACCTTCATCTGCTGCTCTTCTTTGATTGGATTTGAGTGCTTCAAGCCTGGCCAAAAGTGCATTGTAAGAATCCTACAACCTTGTGTTCTTCTCTTTCAACTCCTGGATCTCCCTGGCAGTACTTTCATTCTTTGGAGGTATTTTCACAAACAATAGTCCAACTTCCTTTCGAAAAGTGTTCCTCTATCCCTTTAAGGATCTACTAGTGTGCTCTGATACCACTTGATGCAGAGCGCACAGCGGTAAGGTAAATAAATCCAAATCAGAATCTATAAACTGACATCTCTTCTCAATCCACAAACAACCGAACTTCATTCATTGTATAACTAACTAAATTTGAGAAAAGAAATTCATATCTTTTCATATCTCAATGATGAGAATGCTCACAAATTCAACACATGTATCTCAGCTCCTTCAACAGTCTTTTCGAATATTGAATACACCTACAAGTATCTCCCCTACCATTCGATTACTATACCATTCATCTTTACCAATAACCAATTTGCAAATCGAAACCCGAGCATGTGGATTGATGGCGGTTCCTTCAACTATTTGAATGTATTCAAATGTTTAGCGCTGCCATGGAACCGAGCCTAAATAAGATTGAAAACTATTACACTCCTTCAATAAACAAAATCGATGCCCATGATCAAATGAATGCGCGGCTTCCAAATTGCTCCTCTGTCACCCATATATCCATTTCTTCATTCCCATACGGGACTGTCACAAACCGGCTCTAATAAAATAATTAAAACTTCAATAGTTCCCGATTCCATACATTACTAACTTCTTCAAAAGATAACATTCAGTTTCTCTATTACAAATCTGATTCATACAAACATTAGACTTCTTTCACAAAGTCGAACCCAAGGGTTAATGTAGATCGAACAAAACTGAGCATTTAAAAAAAAAACCAAATAAAAATCACCACAGGCGGCGCCTCATATGGCTTTCGAAACAGTTCAGTCACACAAGAGATTACTTCCATTTATATTGTCAAAGTCACACTAGAATTTGAAAACAGGAAACTATAAATAAGACGGTGAAGAACCAGCAGATAGCAAAATGATTTCTTTATTACTCTTTCCCTTGTTACATTGCTACTATCTTTTGACCGATTCTCATCGTTCCATCTATGCTACTCTCCCTCTACTCTACTCTGCCATTCATCAGCTACCAAATACAATATAAAGATTTGCCAAAAAGAACCCGATAACTAACTATATAACTAACTTTTAACCTCCTTCTATGCAACTGACCCATGACCGATTTATGAGATTATTTGGAATATGAACTAAACTAGAAATGGATCGTGGAGTTGACAACGTCAACTTCACGATTATACAAAATATTTATTAAATCAAAATGCTAAGATATACCCAATTCATCCTAAAAAATACTTAAGACTACACCCGACCGATTACATATTATAAAATAAACATTGATAATGTCTACATCAGCTTGAGTATGTCGAAAAGTCTCGAATCTTGTGATGCCCCTGCATCACCTAACCTAAGATCTACGATCTTGTTTAAGCGGAAAAAGATTTATCTGACCTAGACAGAGAGGTATATGATAACCTCAGGGGTTATTCATTATGTGTGGATGAATGTATGTGTATGAAAAAGGTTTGCATAGTTGATTTACTATTTGGCATGATTTAGCAGAGAAGGCAAAGGCAGAGGCAGAGTGTTGCTTATGTGATTGCTTGACAGATTTCCAAGCAGATCAGAAGGTTGAAATGACAATGTAGGCTATCTAGTAAGTTAACATCAGAGCTGTAATTGGATCTGAATTTGCAAAGTAAGATGTATGTACCAGATCACAAACTGATGATTACTTTCTTACCATTGTATCAGTTAAATCCTTTAACAAGGTTGACTTAACAGTCATTTGTATAAATCCTCTAACAAGGTGACATTTAGATTGGAATGTTCTAAGTCCTCTAACAAGGCCACTCTTGAGAGGGTGATTAAATCCTTTAACCAAGTCACACCTAGCAGTGTGTTATTGTAACTTTTAACAGGGTTGGCTCCTCACAGGGCATCACTTTAGAAGAGTGAAAACTTGGTAGCATGTTACTGGTGATTTTTCCCATATTGGGTTTCCACGTTAAATACTTGTGTCAACTTGTGTGAATGCTTATGGTTTTCTTTACTTTTATGTTACTACAAGATAATTTCAATTAACAGTAGACTGCATTATTAAAGTTGTTGATTTATGCTACTGCTGCCAAGTAGATTTGAAGTACAGAAAGTTTTAATTTCTACATCTAGACCTGAGGATAAGTGATTCACCCCTCCCCTCTCAGTTATTCTAAATTCATTCTAACAATTGGTATCAGAGCTAATTAAGGATAATTAAGTTCTGTATGGTACTGTTGCATCAAATATTTTATTCAGAATATCTGACACATTGATGCACAGTAAGTCACACATTAGGATGTTGGCTAAAGTTGTGAAGATGAACAAGGATAGGAAATAAAAATCAGTCATACTAAAGATGATAGGATCAACATGATACTAAAAATCTACATGATAAAGATATTGACGTCTTTGGCATTATTGTCAAAGAGGGAGAGATTACCTATAGAAGTGAAGGGAGAAATTACCTATAAAGAGGAAGAAGTGAAGGAAGAGATTGCCGAGAAAGAGAGATTACAAAGAGAGAAAGATTACATTTACTATTGAAAACATTGAAGTGATTATCTACTCAGAGGGAGTCTATAGATGATTAGACACAGATGATTATAGACACAAAGGAAGAAATGTTTTACAGATAAGAATTAGAACAAAGCTAAAGACATTAATGAAGATTCGTTCATATTAAGGAACACAGGTGAATTTTTGGATTGGTTGGTAACTATGCTTGTTAAATCATTGTTTTAATATTTTGTGTTGCCATCAATGCCAAAGAGGGAGATTGTTGGAAAGTGACATTGCAAGCAATTGTTATTTTTTCATTAATGTCAAACCTTTACTAGTGAGACTATTGTTATCTGTTTGAGTACCATATCTATTGTTGATGAAGAAGATTTAACAAGAAGACCAAGTGAATGGTTGAGTTAAGGCAATTCAAAGGGTACTTGATCAGTTGGCACTCTGGCAAAGCAATTTGTTGTTTATCTTTCAAAGACATTTTTTCTGGCTGTTTTGTGCCGAGCAAGTTTGGCTTGTGCCAAGTAAAGTTGCTTATGACGAGAAAAGTTGCTTGTGCTGAGTAAAGTTGCTTGTGACGAGCAAAAAGTTGCTCAATGTCAAGCACCATTGAAATTGCCGAGTGGAAATAGTGATGTTAGCCGACTTACAATCATTGGATTAATGATCACATTTGAGATCTCTGGCCGACTTAGTTGATTTTATTGGGATATGTAATATTAATTAAAGATTGATCCATGCCATTTAATGTATGGGTAACCATAATTAATGTATGGTTTCAAGATTTAATTAGAGACTACTTTGGAGAAGTAAATGTAATGCAAAGATGGGATGATCCGTTGGATCTGACCTAACCTAAGATCTACGATCTTGTTTAAGCAGAAAAAGATTTATCTGACCTAGATAGAGAGGTATATGATAACCTCAGGGGTTATTCATTGTGTGTGGATGAATGTATGTGTATGCAAAAGGTTTACATAGCTGATTTACTGTTTGTCATGATCTAGTAGAGAAGGTAAAGGCAGAGGCAGAGTGTTGCATATGTGATTGCTTGATGGATTTCCAAGTAGATCAGAAGGTTGAAATGACAATGCAGGCTATCTAGTAAGTTAACATCAGAGCTGTAATTGGATCTGAATTTGCAAAGTAAGTTGTATGTACCAGATCACAAAATGCTGATTACTTTCTTACCATTGTATCAGTTAAATCCTTTAACAAGGTTGACTTAACAGTCATTTATATAAATCCTCTAACAAGGTGACATTCAGATTGGAATTTTCTAAGTCCTCTAACAAGGCCACTCCTGACAGGGTGATTAAATCCTTTAACCAAGTCACACCTATCAGTGTGTTATTGTAACTTTTAACAGGGTTGTCTCCTCACAGGGCATCACTTCAGAAGAGTGAAAACTTGGTAGCATGTTACTGGTGGTTTTTCCCATATTGGGTTTCCATGTTAAATACTTGTGTCAACTTGTGTGAATTCTTATGGTTTTCTTTACTGTTATGTTACTACAAGCTAATTTCAATTAATAGTAAACTGCATGATTAAATTTGTTGATTTATGCTACTGCTACCGAGTAGATCTGAAGTACAAAAAGTTTTAATTGCTACATCTAGACCTGAGGATAACTGATTCACCTCTCCCCTCTTAGTTATTCTAAATTCATTCTAACACACCTGAGTCAAAGATGGAAGAAATTGATGAAATGATGAAGTTGCATTCAAAGAAGTTCTCAGAATAATTGAGAGCCTACAAAGTACTACATGGAAGCTTAATAGAGCTTGACAAAGAAAGTAATGATGTTTGGAGAAAAATAACCAATGTACCTAAAGAGGATACAAGCCCTGAGAGAGTATTAGCAATTACCGAGAAGCCTTACAATGAAGAAAAAGAGGCAACACTGAGCTGAGGGCATATTCTTATAAATGATAATGAGGATGCCACTTCAGTTGAATTGAACACATAAGAAAGTAAAGAAATGGATGATATACCTCAGATTTTGAAGTCATTAAAGGACACAACAGATGTCACAATCCAAGATGTGACAATAATAGATATTACTGGAGATCCTGCAGATGAGGTAAAGGCAGATGAAGATATCACTAGTGCCACCGAGCAAATCAAGGAACATGACATATAAAAGGATGTTGTACAGGTTAATATACCAGGAAAAATGTCATTATTGATACAAGATATCAATATAATGACAGAAAAAAAAGATACAACACCAGACCATGATGCAAGCATACCCGAGGATAAGGGTGAAGAGGAGTAGAAAAGCACAAATGAAGAACAGAAAGAAATAGATGGAGAGAAAAAATATAAAGGTGAAGAAGAGAAGCAAGGTGATGCTACTCCAAAGGATACTGAAGGAGAAGTTGTAGATAAAGCTAAGGTTGCTGTGGAGACGTCTATATCTAACCAACAGGTGAATACTGAGCAACAGGTAAAAGGCACAATACCTCCAAAGCCTTTATCAAGTACATCAGACCAAGCAAAGGAACTTGCAATGGTACTGCATATAGGTTCCTCCACTACACTTTCAAAGAAGAAGAAGAAAAAGAAGAAAAATCCACTCACCCTAGGTGAGATAATACAAATACCTACATGTGATCCGAGGACATTGAATCTAGAGTCACTTACAAAGTATGTAGAACTTTGTAAAAGGAAAGTTATCCAAGCTAAGCTCAAAAAATAGCATAAAGACACATAGGTACTAGAAACAACAAAGGCTATACTCCTTCAGATTGTATCTGATAATGACATTGATTAAAATACTCCTATCCTTGATCAATTAGCACTTCTCACCGAAGCCATCACATCACAGAATTTCGATGTAGAGAAGCAATAGAAGAACGTGCAGAGAAGAAGTACCAATACAAGTTAACAAAGAAAATCAGCCAAGAAGTGGTCGAGAACAAGGTAAAGCTATCTAAACTAGTCAATATGTTGGAACCAATCATTTTAGAAGCTATAAACTTAGTTCAAAAGTTATGCACCATAGAGCAATTCACTAAGGATAGTAGTGAAAAGATTGCAAAGATAGATGCAGATGTTAATGCTAGTGCACAAGGTCTCACGACCAATGAAAATGCATTCAAGTTGAATTATGACAATATTATGGAAGCAAAAAGGTTGAGACTAGAGATTTGAGAGGCGGAATCCAAATTTAGAGATGAGGTAACCGAGCTCTAGGCTCTACTTCTACCAAATCTCACATTACTACAACAACATATGACTTCGGCACGACAATTGATTACCACCCCAAAAATGTCTATAACAGAAAGAATATATGATATGCATGCAAGAATCACCTTGGAGATCATGACCCTTGACCACCTAAAAGAACAATGGGAGAAAAAAATGGAGGATGTTCAGCAATCCCATTACCACATTTTTAACAAATTGTAAGTATGACACCTTTGTCATTACTATAAAAAAAGGGGGAATTGATATGAGAAGAAGGGGAAATGATGATAAGGTGAAAGGGGAAATATATGTATAAAGGCAAGTGTATATACATGTACATATACCAAGGCATGCACATAGGGGGATTCATATTGACAAGGTAAAATACATGGTGTATATACTAAACATTTTTAGTTTTGCACATATCAATTTTTTATACTAATGTCAAAGGGGCAGATTGATGATCATATTTTTCCATTAGTATACAAAGGAAATAGTTTTTGAACCGTCAATAACATGATCATCGAAAGATAGGCTATAGTGTAACCCAACACAATAGTTTACAGAGGTCACCGAAACTAGTTCTCACCAATAGATAGGTTACAATGTGAACATATGGAGATGGTGTTTTACAATGCCTCTATTTTATACTTTTATTTATGGAAGTTTGTTTAGTCCAGATGTCTATTGTTCAGTAGTAGAGGTATTGTGTTGTAGAGCTGGTAGCAATTTTTACAGTTGCATTTATTTGTTTTTTCTAGAGTATTTATGTTCCAAAAATATGAGTTGAAGATGTTTTTATTCTCATACAAATGTTTTCAAGTTTTGATCTTGGTTGTGGCATTCTTCGCTGATCTGGAACATGTCTTGGTGTTCCAAAGACTATGTCATCTAGTGTTGCAGTTCTTTCCAGTTGTTTTTATGATCTAGAAATATGGTGTGGCAACTCCTATCATGGCATTTTGGCATGGATTCTAACATGACATGTTGACATGGCTTATGATGTGGATTGTAGATCTCTCCATAGTGTGTGGAGGTCTAATTAAAGTTTGAAGTTTTATTCTACATGTTTGAATTATCTTTGGTAGTTCTTCTTATTGTAGATCTGTCATTCAGATATGTGTAGTGTGTTCTTGGTTCAACTTTCTCCTGAGATGAATCAAGCTTTCACATTTAGGTGTGGGTGTTATATTTATTGATTTTTGAAATATCAGATTTAGGTCTGGGTCTAATACTTAATGCTTATATCTTATTCTGGATGGGTTCATGATATATGGGAACTATGTATTTATGTCTATCTCTTATCTATTTGGGTTCTCCATTTAGATGCTTTTGGCATTGGTCTTATTTGCATTTTGTTATTGCCTCAAGACTGACATGAAACTTATTTGTAATATCTTTTGGCTTGGATGACCTTGTTGTAATCTACAATGATCTATCATGTATTTAAGGATTTTTGGTGCTTTAGAAAAATGTAAGTGTAAGGTGAGAAGCAAGTGAAGTGTGTGAATAAGTTCAACAATTAGCAGAGAAAAGTGCAGTGACAGTGATAGAGAAGGAAAGGTAGTAATAGTTTGTTGGTAGATAAGTGGACAATGTTTTGCGAATTAGTTGTATTATCAGGAGAGTCTATATTTATCTACTTTGAAGAGGAGTGGGTACGTTATTATAGTGGGTCTTTGGTACTTGTTTGTTAGTGTATATCGATGCTTTGGCAGTGAGCCTCTGTATGCAAGTCCAAAGTAATGAGCTCTTGTTTGTACTGTAAGGCAGTGAGCCTTCTTATCTATATTCATTGTTGTATTGGTAATGAGCCTATTATCCATAGTAGTGATATCCTAATCTTTTGTAATCAAATTACATACTTTGTGAGCAAGTGCTCACCATGGTATTTCCCAGTTTTGGTTTTCCACATATAAATCTTGGTGTTCTTGTGTTGTTGGTTATGTTCTTTATTTGCATATTGTTTCATGTGGTGATTATTGAAGTTAGTTGTTTGATTTTTGTTTTATGGTGATTCACCCCCCCCCTTCTAAACATATGGAGTTTATTTATCATAACTAACATGACCTAGTTGTTCGGACCCATCTTGCATCTTACTTTCATATTGCATAACAATATTTCCTAAGTTGCACTTAAGGTGGGGGTGTTAGAGTAAATTAATATTTACGCACATGCTTAAGTTTAACTTAGGCATCATATCATCCTTATAGGCATATGTAAGGTTTAATATTATTTTATTTACTTACATCTAGTATTTTGAGCCGATAGTTGGCAAGTAGTTACACCTACCCTCAAACCTCATTGGTGCTCAAATCCTTTCTCTTAACTTTATAAGTGGAGTTATTTTTACATTTTATTCATCTCAAATATATTCATCTATTTGGTGAAATATCACATCCTCTTTCATGAAGGTTTATATTTCTTTGTGTTCTTGACATTGGAGTTGATACTCCAACATTTAAGATTACCAAACTAAATTAATTTTGCTTCCTCTTGACATAACAATTTATGAAAGATATCATAAGTTAATTGACTAGTTAATGAAGGAATAACAAGTTGAGCATGAATATTTGAAAAAAATTGTTAAAATTGCCTAGGAAGAAATTTTTCTTAAGAATAATATGATTTAAAAATTGCTAAACAATATAATTGACTATTTAACGAATCAAATTTTAATAATAATTCATCCATTGTTTTAAAATTAGTATATCTGAGGTCTTAACTAATTTTTTAGTGATTTATTCAAGCTATTATAGGTTGATTTTTGGGTTTTCCAAACTTCATAGGATTTCATGCAATTCCCAATGGGGATGTAAAGTTTAGGGACCATCAACATGCTAATGAGACCACGAGCCTCTTCATTTTGAGACTTCCACTTTTGTTATTCAATAGGAGTGACAACGAAGGCATGTTCATATGCAACATATATGACAACATCTAAAAGGTGCTTGAAGAAAAAAATAAACAAAATGTGTGTTTTCCATGAGTGATAACTAGAACTATTTAATTTAATTTAAGGAATATGAGATGAAATAACTATAACCATTCACAATCGATAGAGGCTTGGGGAAAAAAGAATATCAATTTCATCCCCTGCATAGGAACTATGATTCCCCATGAACACCCAAGGAACCCTATGATTCTTTGAAATAAGTTAAGGCTTCATATTAAAAAATTTAATTTAAAAAAGTTAATAATTTTTTTAATTGAAAGTAAAGAACTTGGAGATAAAAGAGCAGAGAAATAAGAACGAATATAGGAAGGTTATGGGCCCACTAGAAGTAAACTAAATAGAGATGATAAAGGAACACAAAAATAAAAAATATGCTTAAACTAAAGCAAATAAAAAATGAGGTGAATCAGAGAAAAACAGGATGAAAGCAAAAATATTAGTAATACAAAGAAAAATTGAGATAGAAAGATATCAAGGATGAAAGATTAAAGATGTAGTTCTTTTTAAAGAGGAGATAAAATGATATTGATACAAGCATTTTTAAGTAGCACTAAGAAAAATGCAAGGTAGATTATAGTGAACAAGTTACCAAGATGGTGAAATACAAGATATTGCTAAGCAAAGGAGTTATAATAGATGATCCAAGGAGTAGATATACTAAGGAAAAGTGGTCAATAATAGACAAGAAATGATAGGAAATAATAAAAATGCCTAGCTAAGAAAACTGTAAGGAAATCAAGAACAAATAAAAGAAAAAAAAAAGATAAAGGTAAAAGGCAAGGAGAAGTGCCTATGCACAATTGGATGAAAGAAAGAAAGCTAACATATGATATAATATAAACAACTAGAAAAATATAAAATTAAATGGAAAAAAGAAATGAAGGAATGAAAAGAATAAAACACAAGTTTAAATGAATTATATATAGTTTAGATTACCTACAATCAAAAGTTAGATTTCTAGATTTAGAGCAAAAAAACTAGTCAACCAAAATAACTTCAAGTAAATTTGTTAACCTAGATTTGAATTCAGAAGTGTTAGTATTTGTACATATTAAAAAGGGATCAAGGTTAGATGTATGCATGAATAAATCACTTTCCTTTTCATGAATTGCACATCTTGGAAGGAAGTTGCCCCCAATAGCCTCTAGAGGTGACTCAAGAACTTATTAGGGACAATGGTTCCTTCACTACAATATGTAATGGGTGAAATAAGAATGATACGATATAGTAATGTAAATGATTAATTGGGAAAGCCATGGAAAAACTAGTAAAAATAGACTGTAACAGATAGAGCGTGATTTGAAACTGGCAGAAATGGAAACTGCAAGATGAAACTGACCTATGATTGAAATGTGAGCTTAGTATGGAAGGAACATGATGAAAATGGTGATGTGTTCATGGTGTTTTTGGCTATTTTTCACAGATCGTTTGAATATACCTATTCTTCCCAGATTTGATCCGATGACTCTATATCCTATTTATGTACATATAAAAATAGGGGAAAAGGTTGGCTAAATAGGTTTGCATTGGTCAAACCCCTATTTGGAAATCAATCTTATAAAATGAAATGAAATTTCATGAAGGACGAAAAATCAAAAAGGTAAATATTACATTCACCTTGCATAAACCCTCATGGATGGATGTAGAAATCACTCATACCCATGAAGATGCTTGAATGTACTTGAGATACAAAGAGTTGACCTTGGAATGAGATGTAGAATCAAGGATGCCTTCACAAATGCATATATCTATGAACTCCACTCCTAGATCTTGAATGTAGATATGGTTGATAACTGTTTCCAATTAAGTTTGCATACTAAATTGCTAAGTTGCTATTACTTCTACACTGAATTATGAATTTAATAATTTCTGTTATAAATTACAGAATTCATTAAATGCAAAAAGTAAAGTACACAATGCAAAAAAGCATGGATAATCTGTTCACTATTATTAAAATCTGAAATACAAGTACAGAAATAGTGCATTTTTTATTGTGTATTATTCAAATGTTATTTTACAAAGGTATAATGATGGTGTCCAGATTTTAACTAGACAGAATATATACAATGCATTCAGATCCACACAAGCCATGACAACTCTTAACACTCTATCTGAATAAACACATTGCAAATATAAATAAGTAAAGGGATAGAGAGAAAGCCTCCATTGCTTGTATGGGGAAGCGATCTTTGACTTTGTATTGAAGATCTGGGCCGCATCTCTAGCTTTGACAAATCTGCAATATATAATGGAAAAGGAGTCAGTTTAGAAGAACTGAGCAATAGAAACATTCCTAATACCTTTACATTACTCTAGAAACAACAATATGCTTATGTAGATAAAACATTAAAAGATGCAAAGGAGAAGGAAGAAAATAGAGAGAAAATCATTTTTATAATCTTGGTTGCTTCATGTGCAGATTCAGGTATGAAGACCAAGTAGGTTATTGAAAGGACATGCATAAATTACACATATGAAACTTTCCAACTGAAGTTATGGAGAGGTGAAGACCTGAAGACCAAGTAGGTTTTTGAAGGGACACACATGTTAAAATGAATTTAGAATGACCGAGAGGGGGGGGGGGTGGGGGGGAATCAGTTATCCTNGAATTTAGAATGACCGAGAGGGGGGGGGGGTGGGGGTGAATCAGTTATCCTTAGGTCCAGATGTGCCCATTAAAACTTTATACCAATTTGAACAATTCAGATCTGCTCGACAGTAATAATATAAAATGTGCAGTTTACTGTAATAATGAAATAAGCTTGTAGAAACTTAACAGTAAAACTCAACATAAACATTCACACATTTTGACACCATGATTTAACAAGGAAACCCAATATGGGAAAAAACACCAGTAACATGCTACCAAAATTTTCACTCTTTTGAAGTGAGCTTTGTTAGGAGCCAACCCTGTTAAAGGTTACAAAACGCACTGTCAAATGTGACCTGGTTAAAGGATTTAATCACCCTGTCAGGAGTGGCCTTGTTAGAGGACTTAGAACATTCCAATCTGAATGTCACCTTGCTCAAAGGATTTATACAATGACTGTTAGGTCAACCTTGTTAAAGGATTTTAACTGATACAATGGTTAGAAAGTAATCAATAGGTTTGATCTGATTCATACAACTTACTTTACAATCTAGATCCAATTAAGATCTTATGCTAATTCACTGAGTGGCTTCCATTCTCATCTCAAACTCCAGATCTGCTTGGAAATTTGTCAAGCAATCTCTCTCTGCTTCTCTGTTAAGCCTTCTTTGCTTAGATCTTGTCAATTAGTCAATTAACCATGCAATCCTCTTGCATACTCTACATACACAGCTATATCCATGAATAACCCCTTGAGGTTATCATATACCTCTTCATCTAGGTCAGATAAATATTTTACCACCTAATCAAGATCGTAGATCTTAGGTTAGGTCAAATCGAATGGATCTTTCCATCATTACATTACCATTTACTTCTCCAAAGTAGTCTTTAATTAAATCTTGAATCCATGCATTAATTGCAGTTACCCATACATTAAATAGCATGAATCAATCTTTAATTAACTTTACATATCCCAATAAAATCAACTAAGTCGGCCAGAGATCTCAAATCTCATCAATAATCAAAATACTATTGCTCGGCCAACACTGTGTTCTTCCACTCAGTCGCCTCTGTATTCCTCGGCATTACACTGGCACTCGACCATCATTGGCTTCACTTGGCATCAACTTCACATTGCTCGACATCAACTTCTCAGTGAACTGTCAGTGAAAGATAAACAACATATCACTTTGCCAATGTGCCAAATGATCAAGTACCCTTGTGTTTACCCATAACTCATCCATTTCCCTTGGTCTTCTTGTTATCCTTTTCTTCACATCAATAGATATGGTACTCAAACAAATAGCAATAGTCTCACCAGTTAAGGTTTGACATCAATGACAAAACAATAATTGTTACCATTGTAGCTTTCAAAACAATATTTCCAACAACACATACATTATAGGTGTGAAACTTTCTGACTAAAGTTATGAATAGGTAAAGACCAAAGAATTGAGGAGACTATTGAGGGGGCGTGCATGAATTTCAAGCATGGGACCTTCTGGCTGAGTCATGGAGCTGCTTAGAGACTAGGTTATGGTAAGGGACATGATTTTAAAAGTATGGAACCTTCTAACCAACATCATGTTGCATAAATTTAAAGGCAAGGAAAAAGATGCATATAGGAACAAGGTTCAATCAATGAGAAAAGGCTGAGGAATGGAAAGTATACATCATGTACGTATCGGTTTTAGAACAATGTTGTGTCAATGGTGATTACTCAACATTCATATATCAGCAAAACAACACCTTCAATTTGAGCAAATCAAACAAACAAATGTTATAAGATGCTTTTCAATTCATTTCAGAGTTTTCAAAGTTGCTACAAAAGGTATTTATCTATTCTTCTACAGGAAGTTATTTTGCCAAGCATTGACTACCATAAATAAATCAGATTTGTATTCAAGAATGCATGTTATGTCAAAATAAACCATGAAGCAAGCTGCCATTATGCGATGCACAAAAATGATATCTATGTAAAGACGAGGATATAAAACATCAAATGAAGCCAATCTCAACTGATATCAAGCAGTGATAGAACAATAAGAAGTCATCTCAGTGAACATTAATAACCAAATGCAACATTATTAATCAAGATCCAACAATAAAAATCAAGGTCTTTCATGATGGAGTATCATATGTTCAGTTTTAGTGCCTCAGGGTGGGGAAATAAAAGTTACTTATATATATGGAATCCATGTAAAAAGTATATCAGTAGGATGGTGACAACATAGACGAATGCAATCAGAGGTGCATAGTTAGAGACAAATGAAATTGGGTTGCTCTGATAAAAGAAATAGATATGAAAAATTGAAAAGTAAAGCTTTCAACACATAGCAATATACTTTAAATTCTAAGAAGTAGTAGACCCTTGGTCAAAGTGACGGTCCTACAGGGACAGCCATAGAATAAAAATGCATACAAAAGTCCTTAATCAAGAAGAAAATAAAGATAGGGAATATATTAAGAATAGTGCATACGTGCATAAAAAAAACTTACTTGAAAGGCTTCCACATTGTTTGGCAAGATTTGGTATATGCATGAGTTAAAGGAGAAATAAATATGAGCAAATTTAAAGAGCGAAAGAAGATATTTAAAAAGATAATAATGATGATGCCCAGTTGTCAACCTAGTTCTGATAATATTTTTTTATCATCAAGGCAAGAAAGGAGCCCAATCTAAATATCATATAATAAAAGTGTTCCTGAATACAATGTTGACAAAAAGGATAGTTCACTAAAAGCTGTATAAGAATTTTGACATGGCCTTTTATACCAAAACAATTTTACATTTGTTTCAGTCATTGATATTTATTGTCTTCAGTAGTTCATGCTAGGATAACTCTTACTCATTTTGGTGATTAAAACAACTTCTATTAACCAAAGAAGAATGGAGTAGATGATATCATGTTTGATAGAACAAGTTCAAGAAAGGTGACTAAATATGCTACAATGGATTTTGGGAAGGCTCTATCCCTTACAAATTATAAAGTTTTTTTTAAAGATAAAATTAAACTTTCTCAATGTGGAAGTTCCAGTGCTGTGAGAAATATAGGAGCTGACCATGGAAAGCCACCATTAAATTCTACAAAAATGGCATCCCTTAGCGCAATTTTGAAGCATTCAAAAAAAAAGTCACGTGGATACTTCATGCAAAAGTGGAAAATAATCTTTCACTGCAGAAGTGGGATGTGAATCTTTGAATAAAAAAGAAAGATCAATATGAGCCAACATATGTGGTAAAATGTTATAGAATAACAACCATGAATGAATTTTATAGAAAAGAAAGTTTAAAGGGAAAAAAACAGCAAATAAGCTCTATTTTTATTTTTTCTTTTCAGCACTCCTTTTCATAAAAGATAACAAAAATTTTCTTTTAAAGATCACATCAGGAAGCTTTTCTAAGATATATAAATGGTGTTTCAGAGATACCACATGAACATAGAGTTCCAATTTTCACACATTGAAGAGATCCCAAATCTTTTTCTAGAAAATTGTGATTATAGTCGTGGGTTTTTTTTACATAAAAGAATTTGTTCTTTTATTTTCACAAAGTAGCAACTAGAAATGGAGTTTCTAGAATTCTAAAAGGAGAAAGTAAACAAAAAGTATGGAGTTATCTATTTTCTTCAACAAATTGTTTTTGAATGGAGTGAAACAAAGAAGCACACAACCAAAATGAAATGCTACATGCCCATATTTACAAGAGAAGTCAAAGCAGCAGATGAAAAACCCAGGATTCAAAAGCACTAGAGAATGAAAATGTAATCCATATGAAGAGAAAGAATGCCACAAAATACCAGTTTAATGGCCGTGAGAGAGGATAAAGTAGCTTTAGGTTTCATGGCAGCAATAGGTCAAAGGAAAAAAAACCATTGCAGCTTTCACCAATTCTCATTTCCTCAGAAAGATCCAACATATATTGACGATGAGTAGACATCAACATCAAAAGGAAAGAAGTAGCTGTAGGAAGTCTCTAAAATGTTAAAAGAGATGACTAATGGCAGCCAAGGGAAACAAATTCGACCTCCAAGCAAAAACAAAAGATATCCTCCAAACCCCAACGAGCAGCAGTTTTCACTTAAATATGTATTTAGCAATGACCAACAAAGAGAAAGAATGACACTTAAAGCAGAGGATGGCATCATTTTTTTTATCAAAATACAGAGCACACAACAAAGCATTGACATCCTCCAAACCCTATCACCATGATGGCGGCAACAAAGCAATATAATGTTTGGAGAAAATGAGAGAAACGAGACACTTTTAGGCGTTCTTACCCTTTGTAATTCATGAGTTAGCCTCCATTTAAGCTATATTCCTTGTTGCATATTCAAATATTGATACTTATTATTACAAGTATTTGCTTGTGAGTCCTAGTTCTTTGTTGAAATTTGGTGAAACCTAGTTTCCCTTTCAAAGCTAAAGATTTTAGATCCTTGCATAGAATCATTGTTGTAGTTACATGTTTGTCTGAGCATTGAGAGCCATCAGTATTTTTGTGATCCATGTTGATTCATTCAAAGTTACATGCAAATTATTTGGTGTATCACCTCTTTTAGTTTTTAGGTATTCATATTATCCGTCTACCTCTTTCCCACATGCACATTTAGTTTTTAGGTGAGCACTATCTAGGAACAGACCTCTCTTCCAGAGATTCTTCTCTCGTTTTAGGAAAACCCACCACCTGAGAGAGTTTCCATGTTTCAACATGATAGTTATATTTCATTATCAAAGATAAAGGTGCAATCCTGATTGACAACAATTTTTGGCACGCCTGATGGGACACGAATTGCTTCACAGTTCCTTGCAAGTTTTTCATATTATTATCTCTTATTGCTATTTTGGTGTGAACAATAGTATTTCAACCTTTTAGAAGGTATATTTTTCCACCACCTGGTGACTCTGTTTTGAAGGTTTTATTGCAGATTCAATTGCAGATTTATTTTAATGAGAAGGACTCCAACAAGAGAAAACAAAGAAGGATTTATTTGTCAAGAGTTACAACCTGGTAGAAGAGGAAGTAGATCAACAAGAAGAGATAGAGCATCTCCAGCTACATGAGGAAGATCCTCTTTTCTTGGGTCTGATTTTTCACTATTTGAAAATCCTATTTTTGAAGATCAAGCTACAATTTCAGAAGATCATGAGGTAATTATTGAAGATTTCAATTTTCTTGAAGATTTAAGTGTTCTTGACAATTTTGGATCAAAATTACCCATTTTTGAATAATTAGAAAAGAATCAATTTGTTGTTGTAACATCTACAAGTGCTGCTATACCAGCTCATCAAGGTCTGAAAACATATCAACGAAAGGTAATTCCATCTAAAAAATTTGTTGTACCACATGTAGTTCAATAGTAAGTACCACCAGTTCAGATGGCCCAAAATTTGCCCTTTGTGGCTTTTAATATTGGAAACCTATTACAAATTGTTGTTCATCATGATATTCCATCAGCAATGTTAAAAGGTTTTTCTTATTTTAATGATGAACATCATGTTTCAGCAATTGAGCATGTTAAAGATATTGCCACACTTTGTGGATTACATCAAGTGACACATGATGATGTGGCATTAAAGTTGTTAGCAACTTCTCTTAAGGGTAAAGCATTAATTTGGTTTTGAATTTTAGCAGTGAATTATATTACCACATGGGATGAGTTAGGATCCATTTTAATCAGCAAATTTGAGGATAGATCAAATAATTTATCATTGGTTGAACAGTTGACTACCATTAAAAAGGAATGTTAATGAGCATATTTCAGGTTTCAATTTTTTTCATTTTTAGAGAACTTGGGATGGAATATTAGCATCTGTTAAACCTTCTAATGATTATGCATTTCTATTTTATTTGAAGGCTTTTAACACTAATATTTCAGTTATGATACAGTCCATGGGAGGACAAACTTTTCCTAATGTATATGATGTTGTTATTAGAGCTAAAAACAACTTGATACAAGTTGGAAAGTTACCTCCAAGGCCTCTAATGCCTTGTTGTGCAGAAATACTACCGGTTATGCCAGCTGTTATACCACCTATAGATGTTATTCCACCAGTACCAGCACTAAACATGCAAGTTGAAACAGAGGAATATGCTGCTACAACTCCCATTAGGGAGTTAAAAGACACAAGTGACAATATGATGAGGACTCTTCAAAGTTATGTTAATGAGATAAAAAACTTGAAGAGGCAACAAGGCCAATACAATAGGCCTCCTCAAGCAAATTATCAGTGGAATAGGCCATTAAATCAAGCTTCTAGTTCAAACCAACCAATGCAAGCTCAAGGACAACAAAGGAATTATGGTCAAAGGGATGGTCAAGCGTATAGTTATGCAACTCCTAGTACTTCCAAGGAGATGGTAGTTGTTCCTCAAAACAATTATGTACAAGAAGAAAAATGGTGTAACACATGCAATGATAGTCATTTTTTGTTAGATTGTCCTCACACACTTGAGGCTAGAAGGTAAGATGTTCTAAAAGGTTAGTCGGTTAAAAATCAAACAGAGGTACATTATGATCAAACGCAACCTCAAGGTAATCCTGATGTTTCTTTAGTAAATTTTAATGATGATGACAGTGTTTTAGTAAAAAATTTTGACCCAAATTAAGTGTGGAGACCTGTAGCAGCATGTACAAGGTAAAAAACCAAGGCTGCAAATGAACAAAAACAAGTTGATAAGGTACAACAACCTGTTGTTATAGTACAAAAACAAGCTAATAAAGTTAAACATCAAGTACAAGCTCAAAAAGGGATAGAACAACCATCACAACCAGTGAATGAGCTTGCTATTTTAAAACAAAAACAAAAGTTTCATGTTCAGAATTTTAATATTGTTGATCATTTAAAGAAGAAACATGTTCCTTTATCCACGTGGGATGTTTTGGCACTTCCAGGCCAAAGTGATATGTTAAAAGAGGCATTGCAAACACTTTCATTTTCTGATGATGTCTTATCACAACAAACCCATAAGGTTCTAGCAGCTGCAAATGCTAACACAACCCAACAATCATCTAAGTTGGTTAAACCTCCTCCATTTTATGTTACTATCATTATAGGACAACACCTATTTCACAATTGTATGATTGATTTTGGTGCTACTAGTTCGGTTATGCCAAATAAAATTGTAGACTAGCTAGGCCTTAAATATGAGCCACTTGAAAAAGGGGTGGTCCAGTTAGATGAGATAATAGTTGCAACTGTGGAGTTATAAGGAATCTAGACTTGACATTGCAAGCTTGTCCTAGTTTTTCAAAACCTATGGATGTCTATATTATTTATTTGCCTCCTAATTTCTCCATTTGTTTATCACAAGATTTTGTTGGAAAGTAATAAATTTTGTGTAAATGTGATTTACTTTTGGGTTGTCATTTATGGCAACACATCAGGGTTTCAGATCGATTCTAGAAAAGATAAGTTTTGATGATTAAGAAATCGACTAAGTGTAGACGAAGAGATACATAAGTGTTTTGGATGCCGAAGATCGAGATTGATGATTTAGGGAAAGTGAGCTTAGAGGAAGATAGTATGGGGTATGTATGACCTCCACTTAAGATCGATTTGATTTTGGTTGAGTCTACAGTGAGTTAGATAGAATTGAAGATAAACATACTGTAGCACAACAACAAAACATAGTAGTTTGACAGTAGTGAAGATTGAGGGAGTACGACTTGGACTCCAGACAATCAAAGTTGTATTTTGGTTGTTGATAACATCCACATTGACTATGCAAGAACACCAAATATGCATTTTGTGTTTAATATATTAAATGTATTTTGTATTGAAGGTCGACTATGTAATATTTGTAATATTCATGTTGAGAGCTGACTTTGTAAAGTTGTGAGATATATATGTAAGATATTTTTGATAAAGATAGTAGTTGTAAAATTGGTAAGTGGTTAGTGGATAGTTGGATGATTTTTTGAGCGAATAGCAGAGCAGAGAATGGCAGAGATCAATGAAGAAAAATAAAGGAACTATCTAAGCACCAGTGTTGCTTGTTTTTTTTCATAACTGAGAACACTTTGTAACCTGAATTATATTGTAAGATTTGTAAGCTCAGTTGGCCCCTAACAGGGTGTTGTGAACCTTTAACAAAGTTGTAATTCCTTTAAAAAGGAAATGTGCTATGTAATATTCAGCTCCTAACAGGGCTAGGTCTCCTTACAGGGACATTATAATTTAGTACATGATTATGGGTACCATCCCCACTAGGGTTTTCCCTTGGCCAGGGTTTCCTCAAAAACAAAATATGGTGTTATGAGTACTGTGTCATTTTATTATGTTCTTTTATTTACTGCAAGTTTATGGTTAATATCTAAATGCTTGAAGAATTTAATTAAGTTCTATAATACTGATTCACCCCCCCTCTCAGTATTACCCAATCCTAACAATTGGTATCAGAGATTTTGGCCCTTGGAGAGAAAGTCTAACAACTTGAGGGAGATCATAATGGATTAGGACAATTTTCAAGAAAACTTTGATGTTGCACTTGAAGACCTTGACAAAGAAAAAGGAGAGAATGGAGAGTTGAGATTTAACATGCAAAGAGCTGAGAAATTCATAAAGAAACTCAAAGATCAACTTGATATTTCCAGAAATCAAAGATAAGATCTTGTGATTCAGATAAAAGGGGATTTAGATGAAGACAGTTCAGATTAGGTGAAGCAACTAAAAGAAGAGAATGAAACTTTGAAACTTGAAAATGAGACTATGGCTAAAGAAATACAGGTACATAAAGATGCTAAGAAGAAAGTTGAAGAAGCTTTAGGCAGTGCATTAGATCAAATGAAGAATGAGGTTGACAACTATAAGAACAAGTATTTGGAAATGGAAAAATACAATCAGATTGTAAAAGGTGAACTTGTTGAAGCAAAGAAACACATTGAGAAACTTCACACCAGTAGTGATTTGATTGATGAACAGAGAGACAAACAGAAACCTAAAGGTGATATGACTGGTATTGGCTTCAATGAAGCTAAATTTTCAAAGAATCAGGAAGAGAAATAAAATGAGAAGATTGATGCTGAGAAACCTTCTATTGAAGAAACTAAAGAGAAGATCAGACCCTTCAGAGGAAGATGCTTTGGCTGCAAAAAATTTGGACACATGAAGAGAGACTGCAGAGGTAATGCCCCCTTGAGAACTTTTTCTGGTTATTTTTTTAACTGTAATGGATATGGTCACAAGAAAGAAGAATGCTGAAGACCTAATCAAGTAGGATATAGACAAGACAATGGAAGAAAATCTATAGTGAAACCTACATGCTACAAATATAATAACATTGGCCACATTGTGAAGTATTGTAAGCTGCAAGTCAATCAGGAAAGAAGACCTCCTATATGTTACAAATGCAATAATCCAGGACATATAGTAAAATTTATATAGGTATAATGGATTAGACAACATAAGAGTACCACCTCCTATGAATTCACAGAAGAATGGAAATGATATTGGTAAGAGTGTTGTATATTTGAAGAGTGCTTGTGAAAGTTGTTTTAAGAAGGAAAAAGATAGAAACAGTGGTAAGATATAGAATATCAAAGAAACAAGTAAGACATTAGTTCAGGGAGAGTCAGTAGAGGCTACTGGATCTTTTCCTGATGGTAGCAAGACATAATCAACCTAATTGGCCGATTATGGCCTTAGGGGTAGCATTGGATACAAACATCAGAATATATATTTCCCCAAAATTTGTGGATTGAGCTCGTGCAAGCTAGGGTATAAGCTTGGCCGACATCATGAAGTATACCTCTCAGAGCACAACATCAGCTGGCACATTTTTTTTTTTTGCAAGATCTAACATCCGACTGGACAATTTTAAGTGAAAGTGAAATTCATAACCTAAACTTGTATAAAGAACCACTTAATGACCTATCTCTTTACCATTTGATGAAGAGTGAGCTAAGGAAATCAGAGAGTAGATAAGTTCAGATTATTCTACATTGGTTGTGTGTGATCGATTGAAGGATAAAATCATATTTCAACGAAAGAAAGGTATTTACATCATCTAGCCATGGATGCACCTATTATTTTCAATGTTACAGATCAACCTAGGTATAAGTTTAAGAAAAATCCATTCAAATCATGTGAAGAGGATCCAGAGGGAGAATTTTCCCAAACCTTGTATGGTGTGTTACACGTAGAAGACATTATGGCTTACATACATTGTAAGTATGATATACTGGGAATTGATGATATATCAACTGAGATGGAGTATATGATTGATAATGGAGTCATGAGAGAATAATACAAACATATTAATTAGATGAGGATAATGAAAATTCTATATTTGTGCAAATTCGATGAAGATGAATGGTTCAAAATACTGTTAAGTAGGGTTCATGATCAGTTTATCTAGATTCATGATCAACCTGTGAAGATTTGTAGTTACCTAATCCATGAAATCACTGGATTGGACAACACTGCAGTCATCCCTATTGCGGAGAAACATGTGAAGAAAGAAGTTTAAGCCCTAACTCATTCTAAATGGGACAGATGAGCAATGACAACAAATGACATCTTTCAGCAAGATGTAAGATTGATTGCGATGATACTTTGGTACAAGTTCTAGTACAGTAGCAAACCTAACTCAGTATCGATTCAGGTAATCATGATGGCATGGAGAGTGGTGAAGGATAATGTACAGTATAATCTATGTGAAGTTCTCGCACAACAATTCCTTGAGAATGTGAAGCTGGTGTAGAAGGATAGAATGAAAACCTTCAGATTTGGTTCATTTCTTATGCATATATTCATTAGTATTGAGCACAAATTTCTTGGCTTACATCTTAGTGGTTGGAAATCTGGAGTACCTAGTGGCATATTTATTTCACAGAGCTATAAGAGACAAAATGCTACTTGGGTTGATGGTGAACTATTTGGTATGATCAAGATACTATAGAGACAGATGAAGACTAGATACAGGATACATGAAGACATTGTTGAGAAATACAAAGATACAATTTGTT
>MU225893.1:255300-275396 GCA_018584345.1 Thuja plicata
TAAGTTCTAAGGTACTTACCATGCAAGTAGAATATGTCCTTGCATAAAAAATTGATAAAATAGAGGAAAGATGGGGAACTTATGAGGAAAAGTCAGCAAAAGTGAGAGAAGAACAGACTAGAGGTATGAGGAAGAGAAAGAGTGAAAATCTTGTACATGAATGCAGAATTAAAGTTGGATTGACAGAAGAGGAACTAAAAGAAGTAAAAAAGAAGATGATAGAAAGATCACTTGGACCAGCAAGTGGAAGTACTACAGCCTCTCCCACTCTTGAGGTAATTATGGTAGACAGTCCACCTCCTCCTCAACAAAAAACAACACAAGTTTAAAATATCACTTCTAGAATTACAAGATCAAGCATACATACATCACCTAAAGAGTAGAGCACAACATGAGAATAGAAGAAAGCATAAAAACACATTTGGAAACCTAACCTAAAGATGCTAGAGAAGAGAGCATTAGAACAAGGCAAATTGGTCACAATTGATAAATACTATAACAAGTATGAAGAAGAAGACAAGCTTAAAATTGAGGACATTATGATAGAACACTTACTTAATTTTAAGATGACACTGTTAGAAATTGAAGGAAGCATACCCATAGACCTATACGAAAGATTGGAGATAAGAAAACATGTTGCACAAATTGAAGATGATACAATCAGGAACCAAGAAATTCATAACATGTTGCCTGTGATATCAGTACAAGAATGGGACAAAATTTACAAGGAACTTAAACCTTTATTAAGGACCAAGGTGAGATTATTGAAAATCATGGCAAGGAAATATGATGAAGTCACTGAGGAAACTTAGAAGACACTAGAGAAGATACTGATGAGTACTACTTCTAACAAGCCCTCACCTCCTAAGACCACTTTTCCCACATAATTGGGAATGGGTGAAATATCTAAAGAAACAAAGATATCCACTGAGAAGAGCGATGTAGGTCCACCACAAGATTTCTATGTTTTTGGTGTAACAGTAACCCTTAACACTTCTCAAGATGAAAAGGACCATTTTTCAGGGAATATGGATGCTTCTGTGAAACATGAGGCTGAACACAAAGAGGAAGAAGAACAGAAGGAGGAAGAGGAACAGAAGAAGGAAGAAGAGAAGAAGAAGGAAGAAGAAAAGAAGAAAAATTAGAAAAAGGATGAAAAGAAAGAGGTAAACACGTCGTCCATTTCATTGTTGGCTAGCTATGATGTAAATGTTGACTGCATGGATGGAGTTAAATTAGTAAAATTGGCATTTACTACTTTAAACAAAGAAAAGGAAAGATCATAACAAAAAGGAGTCAAGAAGGCAAAATTAATCACAAGAACAATTGATACTGTAAACAAATTTCTTTCAACACCTATTGTTTTCCAGAATAAAGATGACATTGAAAATATGAGAATCACACTTGATGAATTTGATGGGCACTATGAGAACTTATTGAAGATTGTAGAAGAAAAGACAGAGAAGAAATACTCAAAGAAGAAGCTAACAACAGTCTGCAAATCTATCACATGGGACTTAGGCATTGTGAAAACCTACTTGACAAATGCAAGGAGCTACATTGGACATGAGATAAAATTGTTTAGCTATTGCATGAATCCAATAAGGTATGTTCGGAATGTAGAAGATGTTATTGCCTAAGAGAGGGCAACTCTGAACAGTATGATGGATGGTTGTGAAACATCTTCACAATCCACAACACATTTAGAAAAATAATTCACAAGGATTTTGGCTAAACTCAATGTATTAGATAATGAGAAAGGGAGAGTATTGACAAGATTCAATTTACTGAAAAGCTTCATCACTCCTAAGTTATCAATACTTGAGGTTCATCTGTCAGACTTGGAGAAAGTGATAGACTCACTGGATAAATCTATGCCCACAGACTTGAAAGAAGCTGAGAACACATCATTTGCACTGAATGACTTAATTCACATTAGCCAAATTTTGTTCAAAACATGGACTGCAGAAGTGAAGATCTTGGAAGATTCCTTTCAAGATATTCTGAAACTAGTGAGCAAGAACTAAAACCTATTGTTGTATATGCACCTTTTTCATTGTTTTCAAAGAGGGAGAAGAGAATAAAAAAAATATAGATACATATATAATAAAAAATTATATAGAGAAGAAAAGAAAAGAAAAGAGAAAAGTAAAAATAAAGGAAGATTATAGAGGAGACAAATCTATTGGAACACTTATTCATTTTATTTTTGTTAAGTGTTGTCATTAATGCCAAAGGGAGATATTGTTGGAAAGTAATAAATTTTGTGTAAATGTGATTTAATTTTTGGGTTTTCATTTATGGCAACACATCTGGGTTTCAGATCGATTCCAGAAAAGATAAGTTTTGATGATTCAGAAATCGACTAAGTGTAGAAGTAGAGATACAAAAGTGTTTTGGATGCTGAAGACCGAGATTAATGATTTAGGGAAAGTGAGCTTAGAGGAAGACAATATGGGGTATGCATGACCTCCAACTAAGATCAATTTGATTTTGGTTGAGTCTATAGTGAGTTAGACAAAATTGAAGACATACAGACTGTAGTAGAACAACTGAACAAAGCAATTTGAAAGTAGCAAAGATTGAGGGAGTATGGCTTGGAATCCAGACAATTGAAGTTGTATTTTGGTTTTTGATAACCTCCACATTGACTATGCAAGAGCTTCGACTTTGAATTTTGTGTTTACTATATTAAATGTATTTTGTATTGAAGGTTGCCTTTGTAATATTCATGTTGAGAGCCGACTTTGTAAAGTTGTGAGATATATATGTAAGATATTTTTGATAAAGATAGTAGTTGTAAAATTGGTAAGTGGTTAGTGGAATGTTGGATGAGTTGTTGAACAAATAGAAGAGAAGAGAATGTCAGAGATCAATGAAGAACAATAAAGGAACTATCTAAGCACTAGTGTTGCTTGTTTTTGTTCATAAATGAGAACACTTTGTAGCATGAATTATATTGTAAGAGCCCTAAGATTACTTGGCCCCTCATAAAGTGTTGCGAACATTTAACAAGGAAATGTGCTATGTAATATTCAACTCCTAATAGGGCTAGGTATCCTTACAGGGACATTATACTTTAGTACATTATTGTGGGTACCATAACCACCAGGGTTTTCCCTTGGCCAGGGTTTCCTTGAAAACAAAATATGGTCTTATGAGTACTATGTCATTTGCTTATGTTCTTTTCTTTACTGTAATTTTATGGTTAATATTTAAATGGTTGAAGAATTTAATTAAGTGCTATAATACTGATTCTCCCCCCCTCTCAGTATTATCAAATCCTAACAATTGGTATCAGAGATTTTGGCCCTTGGAGAGAAAGTCTAACAACTTGAGGGAGATCATAATGGATTTGGATAGTTTGCAAGAAAACTTTGATGTTGCACTTGAAGACCTTGACAAAGAAAAAGCAGAGAATGGAGAGTTGAGATTTAACATGCAAAGAGATGAGAAATTCATAAAGAAACTCAAAGATCAACTTGAGCTTTCTAGAAATCAAAGACAAGATCTTGTGGTCTAGGTAAAAGAGGATTCAGATGAAGATAGTTCAGATCAGGTGAACCAACTAAAAGAAGAGAATGAAACTTTGAAACTTGAAAATGAGACTATGGCTAAAGAAATACAGGTACAGAAAGATGCTAAGAAGAAATTTAAAGAAGCTTTAAGCAGTGAAATAGATCAAATGAAGAATGAGGCTGACAACTATAAGAACAAGTATCTGGAAATGGAAAAATACAATCAGATTATAAAAGGTGAACTTGTTGAAGCAAAGAAACACATTGAGAAACTTACACCAGTAGTGATTTGATTGATGAATAGAGAGAAAAATAGAAACCTAAAGGTGATATGACTAGTATTGGCTTCAATGAAGCTGAATGTTCAAAGAATTAGGAAGAGAAATCAAATGAGAAGATTGATGCTGAGAAACCTTCTATTGAAGAACCTAAAGATCAGATTAGACCATTCAGAGGAAGATGCTTTGGCTACAACATATTTGGACACATGAAGAGAGATTGCAGAGGTAATTTTAGAACTTTTTCTAGTTATTATTTTAACTGTAATGGATATGGGCATAAGAAAGAAGAATGCAGAAGACCTAATCAATCAGGATGTAGACACGACAATGGAAGAGAATCTGCAGTGAAACCTACATGCTACAAATGTAATAACATTGGACACATTGTGAAGTACTGTAAGCTGCAAGTCAATCAGGAAAGAAGACCTTGTATATGTTACAAATGCAATAATCCAGGACATATAGAAAAATTTTGCAGGTATAATGGATCAAACAACAAAAGAGTACCACCTCCTATGAATTCACAGAAGAATGGAAATGATATTGGTAAGAGTCTTTTAGATTTGAAGAGTGATTTTGAAAGTTGTTTTAAGAAGGTAGAGGATAGAAACAGTGGTAAGATATGGAAGATCAAAGAAACAAGTGAGACATCAGTTCAGGGAGAGTCAGCAGAGGCTACTGGTTCTTGTCTTGATGGTAGAAGGAATGAATCGACCTAATTGGTTGATCATGGCCTTAGGGGGAGCATTAGGTACATACATAAAAATATATCTTGCCCAAAATTTGTGGATTGAGCTCGTGCGAGCTTGGGTATAAGCTTGGTTGACATCATGAAGTATACATCTCAGAGCACAACATCAACCAACACATATATTTTGTTTGCGAGATCTAACAGTCGACTAGACAGTTTTAAGTGAAAGTGAAATTCATAACTTAAACTTGTATAAAGAACCACTTAATGACCTATCTCTTTACCATTTGACAAAGAGTGAGCTAAGGAAATCAGAGAGCAGTGAAGTTCATATTATTCTACATTGGCCGTGCGTGATCGATTGAAGGATAAACTCAGAATTCAGTAGATGAAAGGTATTTACATCATCTATCCATGGATGCACCTATTATTTTCAATGTTACAGATCGACCCAGGTATAAGTTTAAAAAAATCCGTTCAAGTCATGTGAAGAGGATCCAAAGGGAGAATTTTTCCAATCCATGTATGACATGTTACACGTAGAAGACATTAGGTCTTACATACATTGTAAGTATGATATACTGGGAATTGATGATATATCAACTGAGATGGGCTATATGACTGACAATGGAGTCATGAGAGAAGAATACAAACATATTAATCAGCTAAGCATAATGAAAATTATGGATATATGTGAATTCGATGAAGATGAATGGTTCAAAATACTGTTAAGTAGGGTTCATGATCAGTTTATCTGGATTGGTGATCAACCTGTGAAGATTTGTAGTTACCTAATCCATGAAATCATTGGATTGGACAACACCAGAGTCATCCCTATTGTAGAGAAACATGTGAAGAAATAAGTTGAAACCCTAACTCATTCTAAATGGGATAGATGGGCAATGATAGAAAACGACATCTTTTAGCAAGATGTAAGATTGATTATGATAATACTTGGGTACAAGTTCTACTATAGTAGAAGACCTAACTCGATATATTCTAGGGTAATCATGACGACATGGAGAATGTATAGTATAATCTATGCAAAGTTTTGGCACAACAATTCCTTGAGAATATGAAGCTAGTGAAGAAGGATAGAATGAAAACCTTCAGTTTTGGTTCATTGTTGATGCACATGTTCATTCATATTGAGCACAAATTTCTTGGCTTACATCCTAGTGGTTGGAAATTTG
The DNA here is from genome assembly GCA_018584345.1 of Thuja plicata. Lineage (NCBI taxonomy): Eukaryota > Viridiplantae > Streptophyta > Pinopsida > Cupressales > Cupressaceae > Thuja > Thuja plicata. Next base: position 260,984 of record MU225893.1, read on the forward strand.
GAGTACCTACTAGAATATTGATTTCACAGAGCTACAAGAGACAAAATGCTACTTGGGTTGATGGTGAACTATTTGGTATGATCAAGATACTATAGAGACAGATGAAGACTAGATACAGGATACATGAAGACATTGTTGAGAAATACAAAGATACAATTTGTTTCATGTTTGAAACTGATTGTGTATGCTTTGAAGCAGTCATACCCAGGAAGAAATGGTGTTATCCCATGGGTTATGAAGTAAGTTCTAAGGTACTTACCATGCAAGTAGAATATGTCCTTGCATAAAAAATTGATAAAATAGAGGAAAGATGGGGAACTTATGAGGAAAAGTCAGCAAAAGTGAGAGAAGAACAGACTAGAGGTATAAGGAAGAGAAAGAGTGAAAATATTGTACATGAATGCAGAATTAAAGTTGGATTGACAGAAGAGGAACTAAAAGAAGTCAAAAAGAAGATGATAGAAAGATCACTTGGACCAGCAAGTGGAAGTACTATAGCCCCTCCCACTCCTGAGGTAATTATGGTAGATAGTCCACCTCCTCCTCAACAAAAAACAACACAAGTTGAAAATATCACTTCTAGAGTTACAAGATCAAGCATGCATACATCACCTAAAGAGTAGAGCACATCAAGAGAAGAAAAGAAAGTAGAAACACACATTTGGAAACCTGACCTAAAGATGCTAGAGAAGAGAGAATTAGAACAAGGCAAGTTGGTCACAATTAATAAATACTATAACAAGTATGAAGAAGAAGACAAGCTTAAAATTGAGGACATTATGATAGAACACTTACTTACTTTCAAGAAGACACTATTAGAAATGGAAGGAATCATACCCATAGACCTATATGGAAGATTAGAGATAAGAAAACATGTTGCACAAATTGAATATGATACAATCAGGAAAAAAGAAATTGATAACATGTTGACTGTGATATCGGTACAAGAAAGGGATAGAATTTACTAGGAACTTAAACCTCTATTAAGGACCAAGGTGAGATTATTGAAAATCATGGCGAGGAAATATGATGAAGTCACTGAGGAAACTCAAAAGGCACTAGAGAAGATACTGATGAGTACTACTTCTAACAAGCCCTCACCTCCTAAGACCACTTTTCCCACACAATTGGGAATGGGTGAAAGATCTAAAGAAACAGAGACATCTACTGAGAAGAGACAAGTAGATCCACCACTGAATTTCTATGTTTCTGGTGTAGCAGTAACCCTTGACACCTCTCAAGATGAAAATGAGCCTTTTTCAAGGAATATGGATACTTCTATGACATATGAGGCTGAACACAAAGAGGAAGAAGAATAGAACAAGGAAGAGGAACACAAGAAGGAAGAAGAGCATAATAAGGATGAAGAAAAGAAGACAGTTCAGAAAGAGGATGAAAAGAAAGAGGTAAACACATCATCCATTTCATTATTGGCAAGCAGTGATGTAAATGTTGACTGCCTGGATGAAGTTAAATTAGAAAAATTGGCATTTATTGCTTTGAACAAAGAAAAGGAAAGATCAGAACAGAAAGGAGTCAAGAAGGAAAAAGTAATCATGAGAGCAATTGATACTGTAAGAAAATTGCTTCCAACACATATTATTTTCCAGAATAAATATTGAGGGAGTACGTCTTGGACTCCAGACAATCAAAGTTGTATTTTGGTTGTTGATAACCTCCACATTGACTATGCAAGAGCCCCAACTATGCATTTTGTGTTTACTATATTAAATGTATTTTGTATTGAAGGCCGACTTTGTAATATTTGTAATATTCATGTTGAGAGCTGACTTTGTAAAGTTGTGAGATATATATGTAAGATATTTTTTATAAAGATAGTAGTTGTAAAATTGGTAAGTGGTTAGTGGACAGTTGGATGATTTTTTGAGCGAATAGCAGAGCAGAGAATGGCAGAGATCAATGAAGAAAAATAAAGGAACTATCTAAGTACCAGTGTTTCTTGTTTTTGTTCATAACTGAGAACACTTTGTAACCTAAATTATATTGTAAGATTTGTAAGCTCAGTTGGCCCCTAATAGGGTGTTGTGAACCTTTAACAGAGTTGTAATTCCTTTAACAAGGAAATGTGCTATGTAATATTCAACTCCTAACAGGGATAGGTCTCCTTATAGGGACATTATACTTTAGTACATGATTGTGGGTACCATCCCCACTGGGGTTTTCCCTTGGCCAGGGTTTCCTCGAAAAACAAACTATGGTGTTATGAGTACTGTTTCATTTGCTTATGTTATTTTCTTTACTGTAAGTTTATGGTTAATATTTAAATGGTTGAAGAATTTAATTAAGTTCTATAATACTGATTCACCCCCCCTCTCAGTATTATCCAATCCTAACAGATTTCACTGCCAAGATAGGAGGTTACTTATCTGCAGATTGGTCTCACATGCTTTTCTGCACTAGGTACGGTACTAAAGTTATTATTCCTTCAGAACCTATTGCAAAATTATGTGTTGAACAACATATTTCTGGTGTTGTAAATTAATCAACAGTTGTATTATTTGATCAAGAGGAAATATCTGATCTTCGTGAGTCTCAAACACAAATAAGAAAAGTTCCTGATGTTTTGTTAGATGATTGGCTACTGAAAATGTCAGAATATCAAATAAACAGATTGAGGATCCCAGTTTGGGCAACTATGTTATCCATGAGGTTTTTGATTTTCTACCAGATGTTGTGAAAAGTGTAGATTTAAATTTTGAACAACAATCTAATGTTGTTTGGAAGCTATTTTTTCATGGTTCACGCAACAAGATAGGTGCCGGAAGAGGTTGTATGTTGATTTCACCAGAAAATGAGAGGTATTATGCATCTTTCAGATTTACTTTTAGTTGTACTAATAATGTTGCTGAATATGAAGCCCTCATAAATGGATTAAAGTGGGCTATTAAAAGAGGTATCAGCTGTTTATGAGTTTTTGGTGATTTAGAACTGATTGCAAATCAAGTTAGAAATATCCATACAACTAAAAATGATCTATCGAAATGTTATAAGCATGTTGTATGGAATTTAATGGAAGGTTTTGAGGCTTTTAATTTGTAATCTATACCTAGAAATCAGAATAAGCATGCTTATAGACTTGCTGCTGTTGGTGCACAATATGATATTCCAACTGAAATCATCAATAATAAGGGGCTAAACTATGTAAAAGTAATTGTTAGACCTGTTGTCCCTAATAATGCTGATAGTTGGAAAGTTTTTGAATCTAACCAACACATTGTTAATTTTTTGAGAGAAGAGGTTGAGTTTGCGCAGCCAAACTAGCATAAATTGCAGGATCAATATGAAGATTAGATCATTCAGTTAAGGATAAATAAGCTGCCCAAAGGTCTTGTGACCTTAGAGTCCATGTTTGGTACTAATGATCAATTTAAAAAGGATAAGTCCAGCTTGCATATTAAAGAAGAATATTATGAAGAAGTATCAGTTGCAAAGCATAAAGTGCTGAAACTTGGAAAGCTATGTACACCTGAAGAGTGTCAAACCTTTGTTAATTTATGCAATGAATTTCATGATATTATTGCTTGGAATTATTTAGATTTGAAAGGATTTGATCCTAGTATTTCTCAACATACAATTGAGTTAGAACCAGGAGCTAAACCAGTTAGAAAAAAATAGAGGCCAATAAATCCTAAATTAGAGTCTCTTATGATTAAAGAATTGAATAAATTGATTAAGAGAAATATTATATTTCCAATCAAAAATACCTCATGGGTATCCAATCTGGTTCCTGTTAGGGAAAAGAACAGAGAAATCAGTTTGTGTGTTGATTTTCATGACTTAAATAGAGCTTCTTTGAAGGATAGACATCCTTTGCCTTCAATGGAACAGATTTTGCAGGCTGATTCAGGTTCAGAACAATTTTCATTGCTTGATGGTTTCTCTGGTTATAACCAGATTTTGGTAAAGGAAGAGGACATATTTAAAACAACATTTACTACCAAATGGGGGACTATGACTTATCAAAAAATACCATACGGTTTATCTAATACAGGTGCAACCTTTTAGAAGGCTATGGACAAGGCCTTCAAAAAATTAATGTATAGGTTTGTACTTCTTTATCTTAATGATATTACTGTTTTCTCAAAGAATGCATCAGATCACTCTCAACATTTAAGAGTTATCTTTGAGAGATGCAGGGAATATGACATTTCTTTAAATCCCAAGAAAAGTGCATTTTCTGTCCATGAAGGTAAATTGCTAGGATTTATTGTTTCAAAAGAGGGTATCACCATTGAACCCAAAAGAGTAAGTGTTATCCTTTCCTTACCACTTCCTGCTCACAAAAAGGGTCTTCAAAATTTCTTAGGAAGAATTAACTTTGTGAGAAGATTTATTCCAGACATTGTTGAATTACTAATGCCATTAACAACCATGCTTAAGAAAAATATTGTTTTCAGCTAGACCAAAGAAGACAAACGTAGCTTTGAATTAATTAAAGAAGCATTATCTACTGCTCCTAATTTATTAAAACCTATTTTTCCAAAGGATTTTATTTTATATTCTTATGGGAACATTGATAGCATTGCTGCCATGTTGGTTTAGAAAAATGATGAAGGTTTTGAGCAACCAGTAGCTTTTTTCAGTCAAGGACTTAGGGATTATGAGCTACATTATTCATTTTTTAAAAAGCATGTACTTGCTATAATTAGAAGTTTGAAGAAATGCAGACATATACTTTCTAGCAATAAGATCAAATTGATGGTGGCACATCCTTCTGTTAAGGAGTTCTTGCTGAATAAATATTTCAACACCAAGAGAACTGGCTAGATTACCAAGGCAATGGAATATGATATTGAAATCAAAGTTACCCAGTTGGTGAGAGGTAAGGGTTTATGTGAACATCTTGCTGAAATGGAGATAACACTCCAAAGGATAATTCTGAAGTTGTTTTGGCTTTAGAATATGAGGAACAACTTTTTATCTCATAATTTCAGAATGATTGGGTGGACGATATGGCTATCTTCTTGCAAACAGGATGTTGTCTTGAAGGTTTGGAAAGGTCAAAAAGAAGGTATTTCAGATTGCATTCCATTCCTTATTGTTTGCTAAATAATATATTGTTTAAAAAGGATTTGCAAGGTGTTCTATTAAGATGCATTAAACTAGATCAAATTGATCATATTCTGCATGAATATCATGAAGGACCAACTGGAGGCCATTTCTCACCAAGAGCTACAACTCTTAAAGTGATGAAAGTGGGCAATTAATGGCCAAATGTGTTTAAAGACTCACATTCTTGGGTAAGAAAATGTAAATAATGTGCAATGTTTGCTGGAAAAGAAAAATTAGCAGCACTGCCTTTGCAGCCTATTCAAGTGGACCAGCTATTTATGAAATGGGGGCTTGACTTTATTGGTGTCATTAACCCACATTCAAATGTAGGTCATAAGTAGGTATTGACAACCACTGATTATTTCACCAAGTGGACAGAAGCAGTTTCTCTCAAAGAGGCAAATGAAACTGTTGTTTTGAATTTCTATGATGATTTAGTTTGTAGATTTGGTGTAGATAATTCAATCATTTCAGATAATGCACTTGCATTTATAGGAAATAGAGTATCTAAATGGGCTATTAAAAAAGGTGTATATCTGAATACATCATAAAATTATTACCCATAAGGCAATGGGAAAGCTGAATCCACCAACAAGAACCTGATTTGAATCATAAATAAGACCCTCGAAGGAAATCAACGTTCTTGGTATGAGAAGTTGAAATCAACACTTTGGGATGATAGAATAACTCCTAAAAGATCAATTGGAATGTCTCCATACACATTGGTTTATGGTAAGGAATCTAGGCTACCTATTTTAGTTGAGTTTCCAACACTTGATTTCATGTATCAACATGATTGATGAAGAACCTATGGTAGCAAGGTTGGCTCAAATGAATGAGTTAGAGGAGAAGAGAAGAGATGCATTGCAGAAAATTGAGCTTCATCAAGCTCAAATGAAAAGATCATTTGATAAGAAGGCATCTCCCAAGAATTTCCAGCTGGGATATATTATTTTGAAATGGGATGAATTTAAAAGAAGACCTGTAAGACATTCAAAATTTGATGCTATGTGGCCTGACCCATGTTGGCAATCATGGAATGGTGTGTACTGAGAGGGGAGGGATGAATTAGTATCCTTAAAATTTTTATCACTTAACCCTTATTCTTTTGTAATCAATTGTGTTATCAACCATATATGCTATTCTATCTTTATGTATGTTATATCAAATCATAAACTCAATTAACGTGTAAACATTCATAGAAACATTCATGAAATGTATAGACACATGACACAAGATTTGGTAATGCAGAAAACCAATGTTAGAAGGTAAAAAATACAGTGGGGATGAAACCCACAAAGCTTCACTATCTACAGAATGGAAGGGGTCGGTTAAGGCTTACGATTTTGATCACTTCTGATGATCTACCCTATTAGGAGTATTATGTAGAGACTAGTTAAAGTCTACTCTGTTAAGAGATTTAACACCACTGTTTAGTGTGCACTCGGTTAAGATATTTACAAAGGATTGTTAAATCCACCTTTCTCAAGGATTTCTTCTATTTGCTACATTTGTTAGAATGTAGTAAAAAATATTCATTGACCTGATTATATTCAATCCAAAATTGCTGATTACAGATCCATTAAAGATTACAAGTATATTTATCACCTATAGTGATTGATCAATCCTCTGTTTTGCTCGGTAGCCTTGGTTCTTGTTCTTGATAATTGATTTCATCTTTGGTTGTTCTTCTGCATAAAACTCTTAGTCTGATCCATATATATGCTTCTCGGCTACAATCATCATCACACACATGTGTTCTGATAGATTATATATCTATTTATACAATGAATTTACCTAAATGAGTTTGACATATTACAATGATAACTCTATGATCGAAGGTTTACAACTTGACCTTTATCTCCTAGTTTGCATGATTTCAATCAATTAGACTGATTAAAACAATTACAATTATATTGCTTATCCCTCAAGGAATGGATTTAAAGATAAATATAAAACACAAGTGTTTTATCTGACGTGGAAGTCAGATCCACATTTCTCAAGATTCTAACTGTCTCTCGATAGACTGGTGCTTGGGATGCTTTGTAGTCTGTCGGGTTCCTCTAGTATCTATTTTGTCAGGTTGCCCTATACTCTGCTTGTCGAGTTCCTCTGTCGGGTTTTCTCTATCAGGTTTTCTCTGTCGGGTTTTCTTGTAACATTTTTTGGGTTGCACTGTGTCATTGGGTTCCCTTGAACTTGTCTTTTAGGTTGCACTAAAATTGACTTTTGATGTGGTGTTACCGACGGTTTGAAAACTTTTTTTCCTTTCATAATAATGGAAAAATGTGTCCTCAATCTTCCCCTTTGACATTAGTATAAAAAATGATATGTGCAAAATACTAAAATATTTAGTAATGTACACCACGTGTTCACCTAGTCATTATGACTCCCCCTATGTATATGCCAGTATAGTATATGTATATACACTTATCATCTCTTTTATACATATCATTTTCTCCTTTGTATCCCCTTGTATCATATCATTTTCCCTCTTTTTTGATAGTAAGGGCAAAGGTGTAATCACTTACAACTTGTCAAAAATGTGGGAGTGAGAGTTGTTCATGTCCTCCATTACCTTCTCTCATTTCTCCTGAAGGTGTTCTAGATTCATGTGCTCCAATGTGATCCTTGCGTGCATATCATAGATGTTGTTGGTGATAGACATCTCCACAGTGGAAATTAATTGTATTTCCATTGTCATATGTTGTTGCAGTAGTGTTGATTGGGTAGCAATAGAGCCTGTAGCTCGGTTACCTCATCTCTAAACTTTGATTTTGCCTCTTGAATTTTAAGTCTCAACTTCTTTGCTTCCATTACCTTTGCATAATGCAATTGAATTGCATTATCTATTGTTGAGAGACTTTGAGCACTAGAAGTAATATTTGCATCTATTTTTGCAATCTTTTCAATATTCTCCTTAGTGAATTTCTCTAATGTGCTTAACTTCTGAATTAAGGCTATTGCTTCTGAAATGATAGGTTCTAATTCACTTACTTATTCAGACAGCTTCACCTTGTTCTCTACCACTTCTTGCCTGATTTTCTTGGTCAATTTATATTGATACTTTTGCTCGGCTCGTTCTTCAATTGCCTTTTCTGCATCCACATTCTATGATTGGATGACGTCAGTAAGAATGGTAAGTTGATCAAGGATTGGGGCATTGTGATCAAAATCTATATCAGGAACAATATGTGTTAATATGTCCCTTGTTGTTTGTAGCACTTGTGTTTCCTTGTGCTCCTTCCTAAGCTTTTCTTGCATAGCTTTTCGCTGACATATTTCTCCATACTCAATTAGAGATTCATAATCCAATGTAGTTGGATCACATTTTGGTATCTCTATTATTTCATCAAGTTTAACTTGTAGTTTGTTGTTGTTGTTGTTCTTCTTCTTCTTCTTGGATATTGCATGGGAAGTACCTGAATGTAGCACCAAAGAAAGATCCTTTTCTTGTTTAGATGTGCTCGATGAAGTCTTTGGTGGTGTTGTGTATTTTTCCTACTGCTCGGTATCTGCCTGTCATTTGGGAGTGGACCTATCCACATCAACCTTCAGTTTATCTAGAACATCTCCTTTGGTATCCTTAGGAGTGGCATCATCTTTATTATCTTCTTCACCTTTATCTTTGTGCTCTCCATATTTTTTTTTTGGTTCTCCATCTAGTACATTTTTTTCATCAGTTGTATCTTTTTGTTCATCATTACCCTTATCTTTGGGTATGCTTGCATCTTTGTGCTCAGGTGACTTCTCCTTTTGTGAGATAATATTGATAGCCTATATCAATAGTGTCATTTCACCCAATATATTTACTTGAGAAGCATGTGTAGTTGTGTCCTGTTTGTTGGTTTGGTCTAGGACAACAGTGACATCTTCATCTTTCTTTATCTCATCTGTAGGATCTTCTCTGGTAATATTAATGATAGTATTATCGGGCCATGTTTCATCTGCAGTGTCCATATCCTTGTTTGTTGTTGTGTTCAATGCTTCTTCATTGAAATCCTCACCATCATTTATAAAAAAGTGTTCTAGGCTCGGTTTATCCTGATCTTCTCCATTGTGAGGCTCCTCGGTAAGAGCTAATTGTGGCTCAGGGCTTGAATCCTCCTTAGGTGGATTGATGATTTTATTCCAGATATCATCACTTTCTTTGTCAAGCTCAATAAATTTTCCCTCCAGTACTTTGTAGGCTCTAATTTTTGTTAAGAACTTCTGTGAATGCTTGTTCATCATTTCATCAATTTCTTCCATCTTGGATTCGGGTGGCATAATTGAAACTAGGGATCTTTCCCTTATCTATTTTTCTTCCTTTAGTGCATATGACCACCTTGCTAAAATTTTGTCAAGTTCTAGTGGCATCATTTTATCAAATTGGATAGGCACATCCTTGTATCCAATCATTTCCTTAATGATTACATCTTCAATCTTATTCTGATCCTTAGGTTTTAGAGTTAACCATTGTCTAACCTTAGGATTTGATATGCCACTTGATTTGGCGATTGATGCAGCAATCTCATCAAATGATTTAGGATTTTTACTCTTTAAAGGTTGTTCATCCTGTTCAGTATCTTCTATATCTTCCTTAGTTTAGATGAACCTTTTTCTCCTCTTAGGTTCTAATGTTTGACCTGTTTGAGGCTTCCTTTTATAAGTTCTTACCTGTCCTTTCTTGACCAGTGATATAGTTGCAACTTTTGTTGTCTGACTTCTAGTCCTCATTGCAACTATAGTCCTTTGTTTCTTTGCTAGTGGTGGTGGTGGTGCATCAAACTCTGTAGACTCTGAGTCACTCAATTCTTCTTCTTCACCAATGAGTGACTGTCCCTCGGTGTCATCCTTTTGTTCAGTCTCCTCATCATTTACTGACAACTTTTCTTCAGTGTCTTGACCATTTTCTCTTTCTTTTTGTCAATCTTCTTCACAACTAAGCCTATTTTTATTCTTTCCTTGGCTTCCTCATAGGTTCCAAACTTAGGTTGTGACTTTTCTAGTGGTTTATTTATCAATGCTTTAATGACATTGGTGGCTTGATCTATGTTGACCTCATAGTCAAGTGGTGCTAACCATGTTGTCCTTGGTACAACTAGTTTGAAATAAGTGTAATCGGTATCCACCATTAAGAAAATGTCATTCTTATACTTTTCTACTAGTTTTTATGGTATCCTCATCCTTTTCTGCATTCTTTCCTTAAATCCAGTGAAGTAGTCATCCATTACTGATACAAAGTTGTCACCTAGTGACTTGATTAATTCAGTGATTTGTGTGGTCACTGGTCGGGAACTATCCTAGTTGACATTTCCTATAGATGGAAAGAAGTTCTGAAAGTAGAAAAATGTACACATTAAAAGTGATCCGAACTTACATGAATTGGACTTTGTGGACTTGATTTTCCCCATGTTTTCATCTAACTGCTTTAGTAGAAGCTCAGATAAATCTAATTGTAGACCTTTCTTTACAATATTATAAGCAGTGTCCACTTCTCCACATGCTATGTTGTTTAACCTACTGGATTGGTATATCTTGTATCCTAGGACACATGCACCAAAATTTAGTTCTGGATCTATGATGGTGTTACCTTTAATCCTGTGTTATCCCATACTGCACCTGTCATCTTCTCTATCTTGGGACGAGGAGGGTGTTTGAGAGCCTTGGCTTCGTCGGTTATGGGATAACTGGTAACAACATGTATCACATCTCTGGTGATTAGTTTTGGCTCATCTAGCCACATCTTTTGGTTGTGCACTTTTCTCAGAACTACCTGACTCCACTCGGTCTTAAACTCCTTGGGAACATTAGGGCACATGTTAGCCCTTTGAATTTGATGTTTTTGTGTTCCTCCTTTATGGTTTCTCCTGTACAAAGCTTCTTGTAAGCTTGATCAACTTCAAGATCTCCTATCTTGGCGATCTTGCAATGTATGTAGGAATGAACATCTTCAATTAATAAAACCCTAGGTGGAATTCTGGAGAACACTCCAACGTTGTTGGGTTGTGAAGCAACCTCTGGACATATTTTATACTTGGTTTCTTCACAAGTGGAGTTCTTGATCAGATTCACCTTCTTCTCCTTAGCATTCTTGATCTTGGTTGCATGGGAAGTGGTTGCCATCGTTTTCGTGATTTTAGGGCTTTTCTCGTAAAACAAAATAGTGAGCTCAGTGGTCTTTGTTACTTACTTCAACCTTCTGTAGCTATTGTTGTTCAAAATCTGAATGTCGTGAATTTGATTGGAGTGCTCTACAATCTGGTCACTCTATTTTTGCTCTACTTTTCTCTGCTTCTTCGCTAGTCTAAATTTCTGGTGAATAATGAGCTCTTCCATCACCCTATTTATAGATGGTTCCCTAAGTGGCACAATTAATGCTCTACCCACTTGTTGGGTTTCGAGGACGGAGTTGCTCGGGTTACATGCCAACTTTATTTTTCGGTGAAAACGCGATGCTTGGGGCAAGCATCACCTCATTCAACTTTTCACATGTTTATCGATGGATCTCGGTATTTGGTGAAGACAACAATGTTTTTTACATGATTACCGACGAGTCTTGGGTTACATTGATTAACTTGGTTTTCACATGTACACTGACGATTCTCTATATGCTTTTAAAACTTAGCTTTTGTATGTTAATCGATGCTTTTTGGTATGCATTAACCGATGAGATTGAATTCATAGAATCATAACAAGTAATATCAAAGTGCATCTTTAATCATGATGATTTGGAATTTTAACGATGTATAATGGAACTAATGTAAATTATATCTTGGTATAGTGCAGTTCCATACTTACTTGTTCATCTTAGGTGGGGGTGGTTATGTCACCAGGTGTCATCAATTGCATTGCTTGGTCCAACATCATTAGTGTTCGTAGCTTTCCTCCACATTTTTTTTTTCATCTTCCTAATGTCTTCAATGGTATTTCCATTGGAAAAGGTGCTTGTCTCTATCACTTGGTCTCTACAGTCCTTTCTTAGATGACCAACTTTATGACAGTGTAAACATGCCATTCTGGGGTTAGTCTAGCTCCTAGACTTTCTCATCCATTTTCTCATGTAGTTTGCAGCTATGTGTCCAAATCTTCCACATGTTGTACAATTTTCCTATGTATTGTAATCCCAAACATATGAGTTACCGACTCTTTTCGGTTGATAAGCATTTTCTTGATCTTTAGGCTTCCATGCTTGCTTTTTCTTCTTCCTGCATTCAAGAGATGTGTGCCCATGCATTTTTCAAGTAGGACAATATTTTTCCATGTAGGTTTCCTTCTTTGGTTGTTTCACCTCAGATTTACATTCATATGCTTTATGTCCTTTCTTGTTACATTTATAACAATTTCCTATGAATGAGGGTGTGGATTTAGGAATACCTTTTATTTTGCTTCTGCAAACATTTGATGTGTGGTCTAGTTTTCCACAGTGATTGCATGACTGCTTTCTTGGTCTTGGACTTGTGTAGACATTCTTTGGGTCAGCTTGGTATGGTGATTCTCCATTCTTGGTATACCCTAATCCGGTATTGTTGTGGACTCTTCTTTGTCCATCCAGAAAATCATCCATCCTTTTTGTACTTTCTTCAGCTCTCTTAATAATATCGTTGTGTTGTTGCTAAATTCTTACTTCATGCTTGAGTTTTTCATTTTATTCTCTTAGCTCACCAATAGCTTCTATTCTTTCAATGAGTTCTATGTTCATTCGGTTTGCATCCTGAATCATAAGAATAATCTGATTGGTGATCTCATGATGATGTTTAATAAGTCTTTGAATTTGTGACTCTTTCTCTTGTAGCTTTTTAGTGATCTTCCTCCTGTCATCAATAGCTAGTGTTCTTTCTTGCTCAGCTTGTCTAGCATTGTTCATGACATCAATCGTCCTTACCATATGTGTCTCTTGACTGATTTGCAGTATCTTTACTTTCTCTGTCAGACGTTGATTTCTTTCATTCAGACTTGTGATGATTTCTTCAGATGTGTCTGATGCTTTGCTAGATGTAGATTGTGATGACTCAAATAGATCTTGTATCTCTTCTTCATGATAGTTTGTTTCATTACAATGAGATGACATAATCTTTCTTTCATCCAGTAGCTATCTCATCTTGATTCTAGATTCTTTATATTGTTCATAGAAGATTTGTATCTCTAGCTTCTGATTCTCAATACCTTTGTTTAGCTTATACCTTTCCATTGTATGATCTTTTCTCTTAAGTCTTTTAATTTTTTCCAAATAAGAGATCTAGCTCTGATACCAATTGTTGGAAATAATGGAATGGTACCCTTAAAACTTTTATCACTTAACCCTTATTCTTTTGTAATCAATTGTTTTAACAATCATATATGATATTCTATCTTTGTGTATGTTATATCAAATCATAAACTCAATTAACATGTAAACATTCATACAAACATTCATGACATGTATAGACACGTGACACAAGATTTGGTAACGCAGAAAACCCCTGTTAGAAGATAAAAATTGCGGTGGGGATGAAACCCACAAAACTTCACTATCTGCAAAATGGAAGGGGCCAATTAAGGCTTACAATTTTGATCACTTATGATGATCTACCCTGTTAGGATTATTATGAAGAGACTGATTATTGAGAGCTTTAGAAACACTATTTAGTGTGCACTCAGTTAAGAGATTTACAAAGGATTGTTAAATCCACCTTTTTCAAGGATTTCTTCTATTTGCTACATTTGTTAGAATTTAGTCAAAAAATATTCATTGATCTGAGTATATGTAATCTACAATTGCTGATTACATATCCATTAAAGATTACAAGTATATTTATCACCTATAGTGATTGATCAATACCTCTATTCTGCTTGGTAGCCTTGGTTCTTGTTCTTGATAACTGATTTCATCTTTGGTTGTTCTTCTGCGTAAAACTCTCAGTCTAATCCATAGATATGCTTCTCAGCTACAATCATCATCACACATGTGTTCTGATAGATTACATATCTATTTATACAATGAATTGACCTAAATAAGTTTCACGTATTACAATGATAATGTAGACACCCTAAAATGGACAGGCTTGCGACTTTACATTAAAAATACTAATTTTCATTTATTAATTAATGGTTTTTTAATCATTAATTAATCATCTATTTTCTTCTAAATTCATTTCTCAAATCATCTAATCCAATTCCCAAAATTAATTAAATAATTAATTTTATTTAATTAAATAACTTTAATTGATTAATTACCATTAATTGATCAATTAAACTCAATTTCCTATAGTTTAAATCCAAATATTTAAACTTACTAATTAAATTCTTCCAATTAAACTAATTTCAATTAAATTAATTTAATTTCATCAAATAAAGCAATTCTTAATTAAAAAGAATT
>MU225893.1:286015-326508 GCA_018584345.1 Thuja plicata
GTGGACTGGAGAGATGGGTGGAGTAACCCATGTGATCTGATTGGAGTTATCTCTTTGAAGATAAATGAATATTTAATTCATTTATTTAATAATTGTTTTCAATATGTGAGATAATTGAATTCTTTTTAATTAAGAATTGCTTTATTTGATGAAATTAGATTAATTTAATTTAAATTAATTTAATTGGAAGAATTTAATTAGTAAGTTTAAACATTTGAATTTAAACTATAGGAAATTGAGTTTAATTAATTAAATAATGATAATTAATCAATTAAAGCTTAATTAATTAAATAAAATTAATTATTTAATTAATTTTGGAAATTGGATTAGATGATTTGAGAAATGAAATTTAGAAGAAAATAGATGATTAATTAATGATTAAATAACCATTAATTAATAGATGAAAAATTAGTGTTTTTAATGTAAAGTCGCAAGCCTGTCCATTTTAGGGTGTCTACAGATAGAATCTGCTTTACGCAAGTTGATACAATCAAACACTATCACTCTCCCAGAAATCAGGGACTTTGAATAGGATGAAAACAAACCAAGGTGGTATAATGACAAGGACTTCTGTGAGTTCCATTGGGTAAAAGGACATAAAACATCCAATTGTTACCGATTGAAACATGCTATCCAAGACCCGATTGACACAGGGACTATCGATGTGACAAATACCCAAACCAAAGGCACAACTGATCACACTATTTTCAATGATACCTTTCATGATCACAACAAGGGAAAAGGTTCCGGGTCTGGTGGACCAGCAAAACAAGTCAACTATACATAATCCATAACTCAATGAGGTAATCATGGTAAGAAGGGAAGTTGTTTTCAGATAGTTTCTTTTACAGTTTTTAAAGGTTAGAATGAACATAAACAAGAAGATAAATCACACAATATAAGCATGAACATCATACCCATCACATGATACATGGATAAATTCTGTTGTCTCATTTCATAAGCATCATGCTTAGACATATATTATGCAACTAAGGTTGTTGTTCAAGTTCATTCTGCCTTAGGTTTCTTTTGGTTCTTGTTTCTGAAAAACATCATCATCATATGAATTATGCTCATCACATCATACATGGATAAATTCCACTGTATCACATCACAAACATGATTCTATATAACAATGATGAAGTGCAAAGTTGTTAAGTTGTAGTTTGTTTTCTCTAAGTGCTGTCAGCACATGCTTTGGTTTAGTTTCAATTTTTAGCAGTGTGCTTGTTTTCAGTTTGAGAAGGTTTAGTTTTTCTAAAGTTGATGACTTTGTGCCCAATGGATATGCAAAAGGCAACTTGTCTATTTTTGTTCAGCAGGAAAACACCCTTGATAGGTCGCCAAAAAATGTTGCCAATTTAGTTTGCAAACTAAATTGCTAAGTTGCTGCTACTTCTACATTGAATTATGAATTTAATAATTATTGTTATAAATTACAGAATTCATTAAATGAAGAAAGTAAAGTACACAATGCAGAAAAGCATGGATAATCTATTCACTATTATTCAAATCTGAAATACAAGTACAAAAATAGTGCATTTTTTATTGTATATTATTCAAATATTTTTTTACAAAGGTACAATGATGGTGTTCAGATTTTAAGTAGATAGAATATATACAATGCATTCAGATCCACACAAGCCATGACAACTCTTAACACTCAAACTGAATAAACACATTGCAAATGTAAAGAAGTAAAGAGATAGAGGGAAAGCCTCCATTTCCTATATGGGGAAGCGATCTTTAACTTTGTATTGAAGATTTGGGCCGCATCTCCAACTTTGACAAATCTGCAAGATATAATGGAAAATGATATAGTTAAGAAGAACTGAGCAATGGAAACATTCCTAATACCTTTACACTAATCTAGAAATATAAATATGCTTATGCAAATAAAGAATTAAAAGATGAAAAGGAGAAGGAAGAAAACAAAGAGAAAATCATTTTTTTATAATGTTGTTTGCTTCATGTGCAGATTCAAGTATGAAGACCAAGTAGGTTGTTGAAAGGACATGCATACATTACACTTAGTAATAATAGTGCATACATGCATAAATAAAAATTAGTAAGAATAGTGCATACATGCATAAATAAAACTTACTTAAAGGTCTCCGCATTGTTTGGCAAGATTTGGTATATGCATGAGTTAATGGAGAAATAAATACGAGCAAATTTAAAGAGCAAAGGAAGCTGTTTAAAAAGATAGCAATCATGATGCCCAGTTGTCAACCTAGTTCTGATAATGTTTTTTATCATCAAGGCAAGCAAGGATCCCATTCTAAATATCGTATAATAAACGTGTTCCTGAATACAATGTTGACAAAAAAGGATAGTTCACTAAAAGTTGTATAAGAATTTTGACATGTTCTTTTATACCAAAAAACATTTACATTTGTTTCAACCATTGATATTTATTGTCTTCAACAGTTCATGTTGGGATAACTCTTACTCATTTTTGTGATTAAAACAAGTTCTATTAACCAAAGCAGAATGGAGTAGATGATATCATGTTTGACAGAACAAGTTCAAGAAAGGTGACTAAATATGCTACAATGGATTCTGGGAAGGCTCTATCCCTTACAGATAATGACATTTTTTTAAAGACAAAATTAAACTTTCTCAATGTGGAAGTTCTAGTGCTGTGAGAAATATAAGAGCTGACCATGGAAAGCCACCATTAAAGTCTACAAAAAAGGCACCCCTTAGCACAATTTTGAAGCATTAAAAAAAAAGGTCGAGTGCATACTCCATGCAAAAGTGGAAAACAATCTTTCACTGCAGAAGTGGGATGTGAAGATTTGAATAAAAAAGAAAGATAGATATGAGCCAACATATGTGGTAAAATGTTACAGAACAACAACCAGCAATGAAGTTTACAGAAAATAAATTTTAAAGGTAAAAAACAACAAATAAGCTCTATTTTTATTTTTTCTTTTTAACACTCTTTTTCATAAAAGATAACATCATTTTTCTTTATAAAAGCACATCAGGAAGCTTTTGTAAGAGATATAAATGGTTTTTCAGAGATACCCACATGAACAGAGAGTTCCAATTTTTGCACATTCAAGAGATCCCAAATCTTTTTCCAGAAAATTACAATTATAGTCATGATTTTTTTTTACATAAAAGAATTTGTTCTTTTATTTTCACAAAGTAGCGGCTAGCAAAGGAGTTTCTAGAATTCTGATAGGAGAAAGTAAACAAGTATGGATTTATCTATTTTCTTCAACAACTTATTTTCGAATGGAGTGAAACAAGGAAGCACACAACCAAAATGAAATCCTAGATGTCCAGATTTACAAGAGAAGTCAAAGTAGCAGATGAAAAACCCAGAATTGCAAAAGTAGTAGAGAATGAAAATGTAATCTATAGGAAGAGAAAGAATGTCACAAAATACCAGTTGAATGGCCGTGAGAGAGGATAAAGAAGCTCCAGGTTTCATGGCAGCAACAGGTCAAAGGAAAAAAAGTATTTCCAAAACCATGGCAGCTTTCACCAATTCTCATTTCCTCAAAAAGATCCAACACATACTGACGACCAGTAGACATCAACAACTATAGGAAATAAACAGTTGTAGGAAGTCTCTAAAATGTTAAAAAAGATGACTAATGGCGGCCAAGAGCAACAAATTTGACCTCCAAGCAGCAACAAAAGATATCCGCCGAACCCCAATGAGCAGTAGTTTTCACTTAAATATGTATTCAGCAGCGACCAACAAAGAGAAAGAATGAAACTTAAAGCAGAGGATGACATCATTTTTTATCAAAATACAGAGCACACAACAAAGCATTGACATCCTCCAAACCCTATCACCATGGCGATGAAAGAAGAGCAGCATAACGCTTGGAACAAATGAGAGAAATGAGACGTTTTTAGGGTTTCTTACCCTTTGTAATTTGTGAGTTAGGGTAGATATGTTTTACCTTGCATTTGTTTTTTTTTTCAATTTTAAAACTCACGTTAAAGGTAGTGTCGGCCATTTTAGGTATGGTTTAAAAAAAAAAACTAAAAAACTATACTATAAAGAATACTCTTATGTAATATAAATTTATTGATAAATAGATATTGTTTCCTTTGGAAATGACATTTATTTATTCATAAATTTGTATTCAATAAAAATATCGTTTAATATAGGTTTTTAGTTATAAAAATAATAATAATAATTAAATAACACATATAATATAAATTATAGTTTTGAAAACATATAGTTTATGAAATATTAGATATAAAGCATTCACTAAATTATATATTTTCAAAAGTTTAGTCTATATTATATATGTTATGTTATTATTATTTTTTATTTTAGGTGGTTTCAATTTGTTTATTTTTTTAATTTAAAAGATATAACTTGATATATTTAAATTTAAAAATAAAAGTGGAAACTATTTTTTTTAGTATTTAAATATATTTAATTACATCTTTTAAATTAATAAGTAAATAAGTTGTGGGTTAAATATTTATTTATTTATTAAATTAATCATATTTCAATATGTCTAGTTTAAAATAAATAGTGAAGACTATTCATTTGTAAACAATTAAATATATTGAGACATAACTAACTTAATAAATAAATAAATATAAGTCTAAGCTATCTATTTGTTAACTATTACTTGATATCACCTTAATATATCAAATTTTTTAAAAAACAAATAACTTATTATTCAATTTTTAAAATTAAATATACTAAGGTAATATTAAGTAATAATTAATAAATAGATGATTAGTTGGTCTTAGGGGAAATTTTTCTTTAATTGCACCAACTTGTTGATAATAATAATTATTTGTCACAATTATAAGGCAATAATTATTCATTATTCCAAGTGCAATTTAGAAGTTGTTCTTCTAGGAGTTTGCCTTAGTTGTGTCACACTTTTCTAGCGTTGACCGTCAATTGACTACCTTGTCTCATTCTCATTTCTTGGAGAGGAGTTATGTTCACTATCAGTTTTTTCGGCAGTTTAGGGGCTATTTACAGCACTTGGGGCCTATTTTGGAGTTGCCTTGAGTTACAGTTCAATTGTTATAAGTTTTGGGGATCTTTTGGAGCACTTATACCTCAATTTCCAACAGTTATGTCCCTGATTTGATAGGATTTGTATTCATATCATACCCCCACAGATTATGCATATTTTATGGAGATTTGGAGTAGTTTTTGGGGGATTTTGAGTGGTACTTTAGTTATGCATGGTTTTGTGGAGTTGTAGGAGCACTTAGACTTCAGTTTTTGATAGTTTAGCTCCTAATGTTTTGGAGTTTCTTCATGCATCCAACCCTTTCAGATCTATAGCCTATATCATTGTATTTTGACCTTATTTTTGAGGACCTTCTTTTTGGCTCACATGTTTTGCACATTGCAGACTTGTGAGTAGATTTTAAAGGCATTTTGTAGCAGAGTTTTGACAGCATTGATATATTGATACATTGGTTCCTTCTCAAGTGCAATATTGTGAATTTTGTTGCTTTTATGTTGTGTTAGCCTTCATTAAGCTATATTCCTTGTTGCATATTCAAATATAGATACTTGTTATTACATGTCTTTTCTTGTGAGTCCTAGTTCTTTGCTAAAAATTGGTGAAACCTAGTTTCCCTTTCAAAGCTAAAGATTTCAAATCCTTGCATAGAATCATTGTTGTATTTACATGTTTGTCTGAGCATTGAGATCCATCAGTATTTTTGTGAGCCATGTTGATTCATTCAAAGTTACATGCAAATTGTTTGGTCTATCACCTCTTTTAGTTTTTAGGTATTCATATTATCCTTGTACCTCTTTCCCAAATACACATTTAGTTTTTAGGTGAGAACTATCTAGGAACCAACCTATCTTCCAAAGATTCTTCTCTTGTTTTAGGACAACCCACCACCCGAGAGAGTTTCCATGTTTCAACAGGATAGCTAGATTTCATTATCAAAGCTAAAGGTGCAATCCTGATTGACAACAATAACACTTGCAAAGAAGGAGACAAAAGAAAGATGGAAGGATGGATCTTCTTGCTTGATTGAGAATTTGTCTACTTGGCCTTCATGGGAGAGAAAATTGCATCAAATGGAGAGGATTTATTTTGACTTGAATGATCTTGAAGAATTGGAGACTTGGAGATCTTGACCTTGGGTGCTTACCTTCAAATCTTGAATCCAATTGCTCTTTCTTTAAAAATTGATAGCTTGATTGCCAAAATGATTGCACTTGATAATGAATAATAAATCACATATCTCAAAACGAGGATAGATAGGGGGTTTTGATACTAAATCCATCATTTTGGTATTCAAATTTGATCAAAGTGGACCACAGAAGGAAATCCTCTAAGAAAACCCTTGCATTGGGGCCCAGGTTAAATTTGGGCCCCAAAACCTTGAGACATATCGCCATTGGCAACATGTACCTACAGAAATGGGTTAAAAAGTAAACTAGAGCTTGGGGGGAATCAAATAAGAAATAAATAGAGACACAACTTTCTAGGATCGAGCATAATGGACATTTGGACCTCAAAATCACCAAAATGTGTCTAATTGGTCCTAATAAAGAAACTAATCATGGGTGATAACTTTTTAGGATGGTACATCTAGCCCCCACATCAGCAGTTGTATGAGACAAGCTCATGCTTATGGTAAAGTAGATAAATGCATAATAAAAATCTTATCAAGGTCAAGGAGACAAAGAAATGTCAAGCCCCCAAGTGACTCAAGTCCTCGTAAAATCAAAAACCAAGATAAAAGAGGCATCTCTCGGGAGAGAGAGAGAGAGAGAGAGAGAGAGAGAGAGAGAGAGAGAGAGAGAGAGAGAGAGAGAGAGAGAGAGCANCGGGGGAGAGAGAGAGAGAGAGAGAGAGAGAGAGAGAGAGAGAGAGAGAGAGAGAGAGAGAGAGAGAGAGACCACTATCCTAGTAAGGTATTGCCTTACTATGGATCAGACAAAGAGAAAGTGTTGCAAAAGAAAACATTGATAGTCTAGCATATTGTATTATGCTAGTAAAACCATCTAATAGGATCAGTCTTTAAGGAAAGCATTGTATCCATTAAAGGATTTGACCAGGGTGATCATGCCTAAGGAAAGCATTGTCTTCATAGGGATCAAAGACAGGGAGGATCAATCCTTAATGAAAGCATTGTTTTCGTTAAGGGATCCAATAAAAGGATAAACATAAGGAAATCATTATCTCCTACTTGGCCATCAACAAGAGAGGTTGCATTGGAATATTTTGTATATTTGTGTAAAATATAAAATAGGGAGTAGAGTGCACGCCCCCACATTAAAGAATTTAAAAACATCTTAATGGGAGCAATGACTTTAATGGAGCATACATGCACCCACAAGAAACATTTCCACTACAATATGCCTGCAAGAAAGGACAAAACAAGGGAAATAAACACATGACAAAAGAGAGCATGAAAGGGATCTACTAACTCTAGGGTCAGCATGATCATATGATAATATATGTATATTATATCAAAATGAAATGCCATCATTCTCCAAAGGTAGCAGAACTATAAGAAATATGGAAGAATGTCACGTAAGATTTATGAAGAATAGTATTTTTGGTCCGACATCATAGAGACAAAATGAATAGGTAGCTACTATTTTGTATCATCCCCAATCAAACAACACAAAGGCACATTTAAAAACAGTGGCACATCAACGACATAACATGTCATGATAGGTTGATTCCTTTATCACCATGCACCAACGAATAAACAAGGGTCATTAAAAAAATTATTAAAAAACATATAACAAGCAACACATCATGGGGGAAGCACATCAAGACAAAGAAGCAAACACATAGAATCCACTTCACAAGAGGAGCTAGTCAAGCATATCACCTTCCTCCCCATATTGATCTGTAGTGTTTAGGGAAGGTGGGAAACATGAAAGAGGAGCAACATCAAACACCATACATAGACAATAGCCAACAATGAACTACGAACATGTTGTAAAGATGGGTCACTTTGCTGGTCACTAGGACTAAGAGATAATTGTTGTGAAAACATAGCTATTAAATCACAATTAACATTAATAATCTAATACATATCATCAGAATCATTAGCATGAATATCATCGTTAGTTGTATTAGTAATATCAAAAACATCATCATCAAGAGTATCTACTTCATCCAAATTAATTGTAACAGAAGCCACGATACGAATAGAATAATCATGTTCATTCAATTTCATCTTTTTCAAATTAACTTCCTCCTTTTGTTTAAGCATGGGTTGGTCAAAGTGAATCAAAGTGTTAGTAGGAATTTTGGGTGAAGAAAGGTTTCAGGAAGTACATTGATGGGATCTAGCACAACATTTATGACAAAGGTCACGAGCACAACGGTTACGCTTGGTTTTTTTAGAAATCAGATTTGGTTCAGGATCAATCAACATCGAGCCCTTTTCTTCTTTAGGAGGAAGAATGGAAGGAACCACATTAGGTTGAGAGATATAATCAACATAACATTTATAAGATATAGGATATGAAACTGAAGCATATATAGGAGGTGTAGGTGGTGTAGGGAGAAGTCCAGTTCCAGGGAAAAGAGATAGAATATCTTTAGGTTTTCTAAGTTCACAAATCTTTTTAATTTTGTAGTTTTGACATGATCAAATGAGATTATCTCTACAGGGTTGAGTTGGTTGAGTCATAGAAGGCCAAAAGAAATCAAGTTCAACAAACTGTCGAGGCACTGAAGGTTAATAGAGGCTATGGTTAATAGTCATGATTTGTCCATTGTGAGAAAATTTAAAACACTTATAGATAGGAGAGACTACAAATTTCATGGAGGTAAGCCAAGGAAGACCAAGTTTGACTTGAAACTAATTAGAAGTTGGGATGACAAAAAAGGTGACATCTAAAGTTTAACCACCAAATTCAAAAGGAAATAAAATAGATCCATGGGTAGGATAAATAAAACCATTGCAAGTTTTGATCATAACATCAGATTTATCATAGAAATCATGTTGCAATTGTCTATTGTAAAGATGTTCTTCAGTTATCACATTCACCATATAGGTAGGATCAATAAGGACACCACAAGAATAAAGATCATTAACCTTTGCAACAATGTAAAGAGGACTATCAGGTACCTCAATTGTTTCACTAGGGTCAAAGGTAATGGAAATATTAGGTCCGGGTTGAGGTTTTGGTTTAATTTGATCAATGAGGTTGACACATTATTGGCTTCATACACTTATCATCATAGTCAACATGAGTGGAAGAAGAAGGAAAATATTAGGTAGACTCAATATGGTTAACTGAATAAGATGGAAAAGGGTTGGTACAAATTTGCAAGTTTTGGTTGGGAGGTGCAACAAATTTGTTTCCTTGATCATTAACACCCTCAATAGATATGGTATTAGAATCAATGAGGTTTTGAATAATATATTTCAAATGGAAACACTTTTCAATATCATGACCAGGGTGACGATGGAAAAAGGCTTTGTGATCAAAGTGTTTGGGAAAAGGTTTGGGTGTGTCAATTGGTTTAATAGAAGGAATAGTTAACACTTAATCATTAAATCAACTTCAATATCACATTATGCAAAGATTCAGAAAATTGAGTAAAATTACAAGAAGGTATAAAAATAGATGACAAAGGAGACACACCTTTAGATGTTGCCACTTGCTCAACAACATTGTTGGATGAATGATTGATCTTCATGAAATTATTTGGCTTCTAAAACTTGTTAAAGATATTGGATGCAAAATCACTCTTATCAACTGGGTCCATTGGAGTGGTACTCCTAAATTGACTCACTTGAAGCTGGTAGTTATGAAGCACTACACATAATTGAGTAATAGAGGAAAATAAAGATAGAAGAATCTTATCTCTAATGTATTTTTGTAAATTAGAAATGAAAATACGTTGTAAATAAATATCAGGCATAGGATAAGAAATCTGATCATACAAATGCTTAAATCTACCAATAAAATCAGTCACTTTTTCTTTAATTCCTTGTTTACAACGCATTAAATCAGTTAAAGAAATCTTAGGACCAATATTGTGTTGAAATTGTTTAATGAAAGAATTAGTAAGATTTTGGAAGGAGTCAATAGAATAAGGAGGAAAAGGACAATATCATTGCAAGGATTTATCCCTCAAGGATCTAGTAAATAGTTTATCCATGAACCTATGATCGTGAGATAAATCACTACACAATGTTTGAAAGGTTTTGACGTGGGTCAAAGGATCACCTTTACCATTATAAGTCTCAAGATGAGAGATATCCATATATTATGAAATAATGACATGGATGATATCCAAGGAAAAAGGATTAGCAATGTCACAAGTAGGAATATTGAACTTGGATTGAGTCATGGAAGCAATTTGTTATTGCAAGGAAGACATGATTTGAGCCAAGCTATTAATATTAGAATTAGTAGAAAGAGAGGTAAGAGGAGATATAAGTGAAATATTAGGAGCATTATGAGAAATAGAAGGAATTGTGGAGTATAAAAAAGGAACACTATTGTAAGTGGGCATTGAGGAAGGCAAAGAAACACACATAATTCTTAAAGGAATGGTGGAAAGAATAAGATTAGGAATGGTAACATGTGTAGGATTGAGATTTTGAGTGAAATTTGTTATGATAGGTGGAGCATAGGTGGACACACTAGGAATAGAGGTAGATATATGCATAGAGGTGTCAACACTAGTGATAGGTGGAATGAAACCTAAATTTAAGAAGTTTAGCATTGTTATCGATGAAATAAGATATGCTACGCACGATATTAACACCATGATCATCATTATGAATTAACTTCCTTAAACCCTCTAAAACAAATATGACCTTGGGATCAAGGTTTTCTTGTCCTAACCATTGCTCAAAATTTTCAAATTCATTGGAATTTTTTTAGACTTGCATAGGAGGGACTCTTAAGGCCTCATCTTCAGCATGAGAAGAATGGGAAGGGTTGTTCTCCATTATAGGATTAATTTCATTAGGAGGCATGGTTGTCTCATCAAGATTCCTAGGAAAAATAGAAGGCTCGAGATCAAAGGAACCCATAAGTCTACGACTTATCCTAACCAAAATGCTATAAGTAGGACTCAAAGTGATTAAAATCATGCACAAGGGAATCAAATAAAAGATAGATCTAGTACAATTACAAAATTTGAAAGAGATATGCAATTCAAACTAAGCCAAAATAGAAATTTGTTTAATTAAAAAGCACATCTAACTATGAAATTTAAAGATACAATGTAAAGTATGCAAAGTAGACCTAGGTCTAATGAGAAGTATGTAATGCATACAATGTATATCTAAACACCAAATCAGAATTAAAATGTACATAATTTGGGTTCACCAAAGATGTACATATGAAAAGGGGAGAAAGGTCAAATGTATCTATGAATAGATCAATTCCCTTTTCATGAGTTACACACCTAGGAAAGAAGATGCCCCCAATAGGCTCAAGAGGTGACTCAAGCATTAATTGGGGACAATGGTTCCTTTACTAAAATATGTAATGGGTGAGATGAGAATGATAAGACATATTAATATAAATGATTGACTAGGAAATCCACTGAAAAACTAGTAAAAACATACTGTAATAGACATGCCATGAGATAAAACTGACGAAAATGGAAGATGAAAGACGAAATTGACCCTTGACTAAAATATGAACTCATAATGGCAGGAACATGACAAAAATGATGATGTGTTCCTAGAACATGACAATAATAGTGATGTGTTCCTGGTGTTTTTGGCTAAATTTTCACACATCGTCCAAATGTACATATTCCGCGCAGATCTGATCTGACAAATTTGTACCATGTTTCTGCACACAGAAAAATAAGGAAAAATCAACCTTAGAAATGAAATTAAATTTCATAAAGGAATGCAAATAAAAAAGGTAAATAATAAATTCACCTTGCATAAACCCTCATGGACAAATGTAGAAATTGATCATACCCATGAAGATACTTGAATGTGATTGAGATCCAAAGAGTTTACCTTGGAGTGAGATGTTTAATCAAGGATTCCCTCAAAAATTCATAGATCTATGAACACAACTCCTAGATCTTGAATGTAGATATGCTCAATAACACTTGCAAAGAAGTACAAAGAATAAGGATGGAATGATGGATTTTCTTGTTGCATGATATTAGTTTTGGTTACTAATCATGCTGTTGATATTCATGTTTTGTCACTGATGTCAACATATATTTCTATGGAGAAGACAGACTGGCTACTTAACTAGAACGAGAGTACGAACACTGTACGGATGATTCAGAACAATCGAAGTTGGATTTATGAAGAAGGATATGTGCTAACCTTATTCCTAAGGTCGCTTGACTTTATGTTACATTACGTGGATGTTACAGTTCATTTGGTAAAGATTGGTTTTTTGGACTGCAACTGTTATTCTGGATAATCTAGGTCTCTGTGTTTCGGGTATATCTTTCTGATGGAGATATTTCATAACTTGAGAGCTTATGGATGGAAAGCTGATATATGTTAGAGTAATGGGTTGAGTTTGATTGTTGATTGAAGAATGATGATGTCAGCTATGGTGTGTATTCTAGAGAAGACCTATTTCCTGGCCGACTTCAGACATGTAGCGTGTGAATTTAATTGTGAGCATGAATTGCGGATCTAGAAGTATATGTAATGAATTATAAATGTTGTATACTTGTCTTAGATACCGTGTGTATCTTAGCAAGGGGCTATGTAATTATTTATATGATGGAAAGCCTTAATTGGCTGACCTAATTAATTATGTATTAGGAAAGCTTAACTGGCTGACCTAATAAGTTATTGTGTAAGGGTATATATGAAAGATAAATTATTGTGGAGAAGTGTAATAGAGAACAGAGGAGAAGATATGTGTGGAAGCTGTGAAGCTTGTGGACTGCTAGATGCAAGCAAATTTGATACTTCATTGGAACTAATCAAGCAAAGACAGTTGTTGGCAGCCAGTTCTCTGATTGTGTATTTGCTTTATACACTTGTACAGATTGTAAATCCTTGAGGGTGGCTTTAACCTTCTTTTGGAAGTGGGCCTTGGCAGTGAGCCTACTATTTCCTTTGACTCCTAACAGGGTATGTCTCCTAACAGGGTCTGTGTACTGTAATGTTGTAACAAGCTCCTAACAGGTCTAATATATTTTAACAGGGATACTATACTCTCAGTACATTATTTGTGGGTGTTAATTCCCACCGGGGTTTTACCTTTAACAGGGTTTCCTTGACAACAAATATTGTGTTATGGTGTTGTCTATTACTGTGTTATCATTTACATTTGCAGATTTGGTTTATAAAGTATAAAGTTTAATAATCTATATCACAACTGATTTCCCCCCCCTCAGTTGTCTTGTGGACTGTTATTCCTAACACTTATTGATTGCTTGAGAATTCCTCTACTTGGCCATCATGGGAGAGAAAATTGCATCAATTGGAGAAGATTTATTTTGATTTGAATGGTATTGAAGAATTGGAGACTTGGAGATATTGACCTTGGGCGCTTGCCTCCTTGAATCTTGAGTATAATTGCTCTTGCTTAAAAACTTGATAGCTTGTTTGCCAAAATGATTGCACTTGATAATGAATCATGGATCATGGATGTCAAAGTGAGGAGATATAGGGGGTTTTATACTAACTCCATCATTTCAGGATTCAAATTTGATCCAGGCCGACCACAGAAGGAAATCCCTGGAGAAAACCCCTGCATTGGGCCGTGGGTTAAATTTGGGCCCCAAAACCTATGGATACGTCACAATTGGTGACATGCACTTAGAGGAATAAGCTCAAATTTAAATTGGAGCTTGGGGAGAGTGAAAAGAAGCAGGAGATAGAGACCTAGCTTTCCAAGATCAAGTATAATGGACATATGGACCTCAAAATCACCAAAATGGCTCTAATAGGTCCTCATAAAGAAACCAATCATGGGTGCTAATGTTTTAGGATAGTAAATTATTTTTTTAAAACTTCAAATAAAATAAAATTGATTTAAATTTTTGTCTTCCAGATCATGCCAGCATTATAACGCTATTGTTATTTCCTTAGCAAGAAACACTGCTATGGTAAGATGTAAAATTGAGTAATATGTAAACATAGAAACCCATTACAAACCTTTTATGCATAATAATATGCAAGGTGGACAGAGAAATAAAAAAATCCTTGAAAGATTCGGGTGTGTTCCTTTATAGTTATAAACATAGAAAAATTAAATATTTGATATGCAAAATAAGCTCAATCAAAATACTGATTACACCCAAAGAAATAAGCTTTCATAATCTCCTGTTGCGGAAGGGAGGAACCAAAAACATCAAAATCATATCAACCCACTTGAAATACTTATATCTCCAGTTGCTTTTCAATACAAGCAACAACACCACTCCTGCAAAGCCCATTCCATGAGACAGTCCCACTCCAACCCAATACCATGGTATTTTATCTTCATTGAAGTCTTTGTTGTCACCAAAAAAATCAGGAGGGGGAGGAGAAAATATTGGCCAAGAGCAATTTTTTGGAAGTGGACATTCCCATAAATTCCTATTTCCTGAATAGGAAAACTGTTCAAATGTTATCATATGTCCTCCTTGAGGTATGCTACCTGAAAGGTTGTTAGTAGAAATATTGAAAGATGCCAAAGAGCTCAATGACTGAAACTGCCCAGGAATGTTTCTTGGAAGCCTGTTTACAGAAAGGTCTAGTGACTCTAGCTGACTCATTTGCCCAAAACTACTTGGAATAGTTCCAGTAAGATTGTTCATTGATAGATTGAGAAACCTCATGCCCATCAACTTTCCAAAATCAGATGGAATGTCTCGATTCAATTGATTTTGCGAGAGATCCATAAATCTCAGGGTGGAAAGAACATATGGGTAATGTTTGCTTTGTACCTTTAATAGTCATATCTAAATCATCATAATAAGATCCCACATATTCAACTGGATAGTCCAGAGCATCAGCACTTTCATTCAACATAAAACCATATTTTGTCGTTATGGCCATGGCTTGCAATGTTACAATGTTCTGTGGAATAAAGCCTGATATATTATTGGATGAAAGGTCCAAGATATGGATCTACTGCAACTGGCCAATATCAAAAGAAATGGTACTTGTGAAATGATTGCTCTTCATCACCAACACTTGTAGAGCTGAGAGATTGCCAATTGATCTTGGAATCTCATCTGCAAATAAGTTGTTCCCAATATCAAGTATTTTCAATGTTTGACAATTTGTTACCCAAGATGGAAATACCCCACCCAAATTATTATTGTGGGCTACCAAGGAGCCTTACTCTAGGTTTTAAAGTACATCATCCTTCATCAAGAATCCCTTTTTCACCTAGCAATAGGGGGGCCAAAAGAGTGCATTCTTATTCTCTTCCCCTCTTTGTCTCAAATATATTATCTTTGTTCAACAAATCCTCTTGAAGGTAGAAATATTGCAAACAATATCTCTTCCTTTCAAGGGTCTCTTCCCACAAGAATATTTTCCTTTCACGATTATCTATTTTCTTAGCTTACAAGAGTTATCACTCTTTGCCAAGTTTATGGTATACATTGTTTCTTTAAGGGTTTCTCCTTGTTGTTGGAAGTAGGTATCCTTGTTCTCTTTCCTTACGAGGTCACCTATGTTTCCATGATAAGGAGGGGGAATATATGTGACCTCCCCTGTATGTTATGCAACTTTTTTTTTATTGTTCCCTAAGGAGACAATGATTTTCTTAGGAATGAGCACCGCTTTTGTTTTTGATCCCTAAGGAGATAATGCTTTCTTTAGGCCCAATCATTTTTCATGGATCCAAATGAAGACAATGCTTTCCATAATATTGATCCCTAAGCTGCCGTATGTGCAAGACATTTTCAAAGCCACCCCTATGCACAAAAAACTTTCTAAGTCATTCCTATGCACAAATTTTCAAGGTGGAATTGACTAGCATATCACAACTTGCTAGACCATAAATTCTCATTTTTATCTCTTTGAGATGAGTGATACTAGCATAAAAAAATTTCTATCCCCTACTCATTTCCTTCTCCTCCCTTCCCATGGATCACCTAGCATAACACAACTTTGTTGTTCGTTGGATTCATAGTCTTTCTCTTTTTCTTCCAGGTTTTCATTCGTAGTGGTTAGATCATGCATTATTATCATCTTGGGTGATGCTCTTGACCTTTCTATGTGATCACTTGTGCTCTTGCAATAGCTTTCCAAGCATGATATTAGTGGATGAGACATTTTTTGATCGAGGTCTCCTCTACTAATTGATTTGGAATTTGGTTTTTAGTACTAACCCCTCTTTTGTGTTTCTATCATTTTATCTTTGTTTTTCCTTTTGTTTTTCTTTATTTTTGTGTCCTTGTGCATAGATGTTCGAGTTGAGATCCTTTGGGAGATTGCATCCTTAAACTTAGCATTTTCTTACCTCTTTTCAATTCACCTATGCTCTCTCTCTCTCTCTCTCTCTCTCTCTCTCTCTCTCTCTCTCTCACACACACACACACACACACACACACACACACACACACACACGATACCTCTAAAGTGGGGGCTAAATGTATAGTCCTAAATTGTAATAACCTAACTTGTGCTCAATTTTAGGATCATTTTGTGTCTAATTTAGTGTAATTCTAGGGTAGGACCTCATATGGCACAAATAGGGTACCTAAATTCAAATATGGGTTCTCCACCTCATTCAATCTTGCTTAAACACAAGGTTGGCTCTTGCTTCTAGGAATGTTTTCCCATTTTCCATCCAATCCCACAATTGATTTCCTCACCTAGGTCCTATTCATTTATTTTCAGCCTTTCTGACCTTCATTGACCCCAAAGTGAGTCGTTCTTTCTTTTCCCACACATACTCTTATCTCTCTAGCACCCATATCAAATTTGGGCCCATTCTCCTAGACACAAATCGCCACTGGAAATCTATCCCTGGGATAGATAACCATTGGTGATGTGTCTCTAGGAGATTGGGCCCAAATTTGGCCTGGAGCCTGATGCCAGGATTTGGGAGGGAAATAAGGACTTGTGGTCAGCCTACTCAAGTTTAACTCCCCCAAAATGATGTGAGATGTATAAACCCCCTATCTCTCCTCATTTGGGCTATCCATTATGCACTTGTGAATCCATTATCTATTGCAAGCATTCATTATGCGTTTGTGAGCCCAAAATCAAGCCATCAAGAGTCATTAAGTTCAAGCATTCAAGTCTTCATTCCTCACAAGCAAGCAAGGTGTCTTCTATAGATCTAGATTCTTTTCCCCATTGGAGGCCAAGCAAAGGATTTTCTATTAAGAAAGGAGATCCACATCTATCCATCAAGTTTCATTATTCTTCTCCTCAATCAAACATTGTGGTGAATTACAACATCTATTCCATGAGGTTTTGTCTTTCATGATTTCCTTTTGGGTTTTTGTGTTTATTCAAAGCTATTGCGTCAACATATTTGATCACATCCAAAGACATAATTGTATCTATAATGTATGATATGCTTTATTATTTAAATCTAGCCTCTACTAAATGACAACACACTTTTCATTTCATTTCAAGGTTGATTCCTAAAAATGGGTTTGACTGAGGCAAACCCCTTTTCAACCTTCTTCCTCATTTTTCTGTGTGTAGGAACATGTTACGGAACTGTCAGATCTTTTCTACGAAGTACATGAAAACTTGCAGATTATGTGAAAATTTCATT
Organism: Thuja plicata; assembly: GCA_018584345.1. Taxonomy (NCBI): domain Eukaryota; kingdom Viridiplantae; phylum Streptophyta; class Pinopsida; order Cupressales; family Cupressaceae; genus Thuja; species Thuja plicata. Next base: position 303,648 of record MU225893.1, read on the forward strand.
CAAAAGTGTTGGGTACCGATGGAATTTTGTCCTTCCCCTGGGTACACATCAATTTTTGTTGTGTCCGTACCATTTTTTATTGAAATTTATGGTACATGTTAGTTCTGCCTTCTAATTTATGTTTCTATCAGTTTCAACCCAATATCACTTCATATCAGCCTATTTTGATCAAATTTTTAGTATCTTCTTTGTTAGATCTATTGCATCATTTAGTCATTCTTCCACTTATCATTTACACATCCCAAGGAAGAACATGCCCTATTCACATTAAGAGCTTGAGTCATCTCTCAGCCTAGTGGGGATATCATTTCTTCCTAATATGCAAATTGTGAAGTGGGGAGTTGTTGGGACTACCATTTTATGCTTTTCCTTGATGTTTGTCCTGGTCGGTTCTTGCAGTTTCATGCCTAAACCCTTAAACCCTAGTGGTAGTTTCATTGCAAAATCATAAAACCCTAGGTCTTCTGGACTTTGTTATAAAATTCCATTACCTTTTTCTGGTCACTTAAGTCCTTAAGTCCATATGCCTTTTTATTTCATGGTCAAGTGAGGTCTTTTTATGTCTTATGTCATGTTTCCTAGCCAAGGTCTTTTAATTTTTCCTAAGTCTTGTCTCCAGATCCCCAAATTGAGACTAAATATTCCATAGTGTTTGGAGACTTGGCGACTTAAGGTTATCTCTTAATCTCGAGATGACAGGGAATATGTTGGTTCTATTCAAAGACTTAGCGAGGATCATAGAGCTTATTTTGATTGAAGGGTTATCTCCAAGTCGCTAGACAAGGTCAGGATCAACACTTTTATTGAGAGATCTAGCGAGGATTGTTGATGCAGATCTAATCGTGTGGTGTGTGCTTGATCTCTAAATATACTCAGAGTTAATGGAGATATTCAGCGACTTGGCATTTTAGTTTATCTCCAAATGTCCAGTTGGAACTCAAGTTTGGTCGTGTCAAGTTTGGTTACATTTGGTGATTCAGAGATAGCTTTATCTTCGAATCTCAGAATAGATCAGAGTTAAGTCAAAGAATCATGAGATTAAGTCTCAGCCGATGATGCAAAGAAAATATTGTGGTTATCGCGTGATATCGTAATGAAATCAAGGTTAAGTCAAACTATTGGAGATCACAAGATTTCTTTTGTCGCTAGATCTCCAGATTGGGCCTGAGTTGAGGGTAAACGTACGAAGCTGTGTCGCACTTGAGGACCATTCTTGTAGTTCTGGCCGAAATTGTTTCGGCCAAAAATGTTTCAGCCATACATATGTGGCACAAACGTGGCGCCATGTGGTGTCGATGTGGCAAATGTGTTTTTGGCCGAAACTGGTTCAGCCGGACCATTTTCGGCTGAAAATTCATGAGTAAATATAAGCCAACTATGTTCTATCGATGAAGAATTGGCACATATTTATATAGGGGGGTTCGGCCGGAACTGGTTCGGCCGAACCAGTTCCGGCCGAAACTGTCTATGTGGCAGCCAAATAGGCAAAAATTTCAAAATTACAGAACTTCTCACTTAGACAACTGATTTCTTCATCAAAACTCAACCATTTTTAAAATCTAAATATACCCTTTTGTAGAGTTCGAAGTCTAGATTACGGTAATATAATTTTTATTGTGTTTTGATTACATATAATGTATTATAATTTGAAAAAAACTCCAAGTAGGTATTTTAACATTGAAGAACACGCTGGTTCGAAAAAATAAAAAAAATAGCAAATCATGTCAGAAAAATTTACAACTTATATTTAACACTAGAGGAGAGAGTCCTCTTCAAGAATATGTAATTTGTTTTGTATTTGGTTCAGATTTTCTAGGGCAAATGTGGAGGGAGAAAAAAATTGTTAATTTCGGGTAACTCTGACTTTGAATAGTTATAACAGAAAAAATATATACCGAAAACCAATCTTTCTTTTTTTATGCACTAGCTGTACATGTCATCTAAAACATATTCTTAAATTAGAGGAAAAAAAGATTATTTGCATATATTTAGTTGGAGGGAACTAGACCCTACATTTTCAGCATTTTTTGAGAAATTAAATAATGAACTTCAAAAATTAAAAAACTAGGTCAATGCTTATTCAAAAAATAAAATAAAAATTATAGGCATAAACTACATCCAATTTTACACATTTCATTAGTTTACATCATTTTCAAATTCTAAAAAAAAATGCCACTTTTATGTCATTAAAGTTTAACAGTTTTGCATGTCGTGGTCCTCTTCCTTTATAAAAGTGTGATACAGGTTTGTACTTTTACCCTTAAATTTAAGTTTGTCGAGATAAAGTTTGAACCGTTGATCAGAGAAGAGATGTGCAGTTGGCATTGGATCACTAGATCGGTCAAAAAGTCAAGGGTGGATTCAGCGATTCAGAGGTAATGGGCCCAGATGCAGACACATGTTCAAGTGGCGGATCAAATGTGTGGTTCTCACTGAGTCTCAGAGCTAACTCAAGGTTAAAAAAATATCATTTGGAAATTTAGAGAGAAGCTTATCTTTGAATCGTGAGATTAGACCAGAGTTAGTATGGATGTTGGGAGATTCAGAGATTAATTCTATTTGTGAATCTTAGAACGGACAAGGGTTAAGTGTCGGGTCATAAGAGATTAATTATTGTCTGTTGATTGAGTTTCTGATCAGTGGCTATCGCCAAGTCTCCGAATTAAACCAAGGGTCAAGACATGTATTCAACGATTGTGAGATTTCCTTAATCTCCTAATCATTGAATCAAACCATGGTAAGGCTTAACCATTGAAGATCAAAAGATTTCCTTTGTCACTAAATTTCACGATTGTGTTTGGGTTAACTTCTTTTCTTAGACGATTTGATAAAATGTTTTCATGTTTTTCAAAGACAGACATGATCGAAGGGTTATCTCTAGTTCTCAGAATGTGACTTGAGTTAAGTAAAGTATTTGACAAATTGGAGGATAGTGTTATCTTTGAATCTCCAGATAAACTGTGGTCAAGTCAAGTCAGGTAAAGTCACACTGCGAGATTCAGAGATGCAAAGAGATAAACTGCTTGGGGTTAAGAGGTAAGTTGTGAGTCAAGTATAGTTTCAAGTTAAATCAAACGGTAGGCGTTAAGCCTTAAAGATAAAAATGCTCGAGATCTAGTGCTAATGCATTGCACTCGGTTGACGTATGGAATTGTTGATGTCATGGCCCCGGGGGTTGTTGAGGCAGTTAAAGAGATAACAAGTTTGAAGAGATCTTATGGGCGGTGTCTTTCCTTAAGGAAGAAGTGCTTGATATATATTGTCTAAGGCAATGCGATGATGTGCCACATGTCCTATCGAGTTTCTTTAATTTGTATTTTAGTTTATTTTGATCAGACGACGGGCGCTGAGGCTCATTGATAAAATTAATCGACATCTAATGTCAAGCCACCACGTCATTCTACCACGTGGTCGTCTTGGATTTTAGTCACTGTTGAAGGAAAGATAAAGGGCGATTTAGTAGAATTTAATCTGATGGTTGGCGTTTTTCCTTAGGGTGAAGATGCTTGTCAGATAGTCTTCAAGGCAAAGAAACAGAGCAACGCGTTTCTTTCCTGGTCATGTGGGACCTATAGTTTCATGGCCAAGGGTAAAGTAAAGTTCAGGTGAGTTTGTTTGGATCGTGTGGCTGGCATTATCACTCAAAGAAAAGATGCATTTCAAATAATGATAAAGGCAAAGCGACAATGAGACGCCTGTCCAAGTCTGATCTTGTGCCTGGATAACTTGAAGGTGATCGACGACTCGATTTTAAAGATGGAAAAAGATACAATCTCGGTTGTTGATAGTGATTTTGCGCCACCTGTAGCCGTTAGAGCTGGATGTTTGAATATTCAAATGTACGCATAGGGTTTTTGGGTCGTGGTGGTGCTCTAACAAGGATAAATGGTAGATGGATTGATCTGGTTGTCTGATTTCATTTATGAGGCCATAAAGGTGACTTGTTCTCTGATATGTTTGGGCATCATAAATGTTTCTTGGTGACGTCTTCGGGTTTGATATGATTCTGTAATATTTTATATATTTTCCCAACTCTCTGTCCAATCTGGCTTAATGGTGGCTTGATTCCTGAGTCGTGGTTGTTGTGTTTTAGGGTTTCCTTTTTCCCTAAGATGGTCCAAGCTCATTGTTTCCTGGGGGTATATCTAGGGTTTTTTGGTATTATGGTAAAGGATAGGAATTTTATGCCACAAGAAGGCTTGTAAGCTCTGCATGTTGAATTAAGACTATCAGTGGTCCTTTTGGCTCTGATTCTTTAAGTATTAGAGGTTTTGATAATAATATATGTCTGTAGCTTCCTGTAATTTATGAATTCTGATTGAATTGTAGTGTCTTTGTTTTGGTTTCTTGTATTCATTTAGGTTAAATGTTAAGGACATTTTAATCCATCACTCTATAAGGCAGAGGGTCTAATTGATTTAGGGTTTCTTTCATAAAGAATTAAACATCCTTAAAGCAATTTTAGTGAGTATAGAACTGAAGTGAATTGGATAATTACATTTGCTTTCATGAAGTGTAAATTGAGTATGTAAGGCATAGTCAAGTTCAGTGATCAATTGTAGGTTTTACATTGATGTATGTTATTGTTAAGAGTCTTTTCATTTAGAGTCACTCCATACCCACTGGATAGGGCACTGGTTTGATATGTTAGATTTGTGGTTCTCATCCAAATTTATAAAATATGATTCCATTTACATGTTTTATACTACATCCATCATTCTTGTCTGCTTGTGAAGTTATTGAATATCAGGGGTAGAAGATCGGTAGTGCCCACCTGAGTCTGTGGAGCTCAAAGTGCAGAAGGTTTTAGGACCTTGTTGAACGTTGCTTCTTCTCCTTGTTGAATCAGGGCATGGGTTTATAGAGGAATATACCTGAGCCGCAGGTATACAAAGATCAACAAGAAAAAGAACTAACAGGAGTAATTGACCTCTTATCATTCCTTCCCATTTCGAGGCATTATATAATTTCATTATTCTATGGTTATTATTGATTTCTCTCTATCTTTCTATCTTTTTATATCTCCTCCTTTCTCTTCTTTTATATGTCTCTATCTCTTCCTGTCTCTCTCTACCTCCCTATCTCTCTCTAGCTTCATCTCTCCTTCTAAATCTCTCTATCCATCTATTTTGAAGTGGATGTAGGAAGATTGGTGTTGGTTCATCACATTTAAAAGAAAATACTACAATAGAGTTTTGTAATATTTTCCCTTCAAACCCATCCTTTTTCTATCCATTTTTCTCATTGCCACTCATGACAACACAACACAAATCCTGCAACATCTTGGGGTAAGTCACTTGACATGTGTACACTATTTTTTGGGAATCTTTACACACGCGTATATTTTTTTGTTGTGTTTTATTTTATTATTCTATTGTTATTATTATTTGTTAAATGAAGGCATCGGTTCTATGGTTTTATCTAAGGTTGTTTTCATTAATGATATTATTGCAAATGTTTTTATGATGCATGTTTATTTTATTTACCCTTCTGCATTTTGAGATCATTGTTCAATGCCTCGACTAGCTACAAAAATATTTATGACGAGTAAAAAACATATTTGTTATTCTCAATCACCAAAGCACTCCACATCATACCTTATAGTAGTAGGAAAATCGTGATTATTTTCCTATTGGCAAAACCATTGTATCTTTAAAGAAACAAGTGAGTGTTAGTAATATTTTTCCTCATTTAGTAAAGTTGGTTGACTTAATTGCATAATTAATTTAGAAAGCATTAAAAGTAGTAACAAAATATAAATGATAAATATATATAAATATTTAATTGTATGATAGTCATACCTTTTATTTAATAACTCTGAATACAAATTGTATAAAAAATAAACATACCTCATGACTATATCGTTAAAAATAATATTCAACCATTTTCAAATAACAAGATAGACGTAAAAGCCATACATATATTTTTTATACTAATAAGTACATATTGTATATGTAAATTGTTTTTTTATATATTTTACGACCATAAATACAAATTATTTAGTGAATAGCGGCTTCCCATTTTTTTTTTCTTAAAAAACCGTCAATTTTAACCGCTGATTCAGCTGAAGTCTTCTGAGTTTGAGTCAGATTTCATTTCGAAAGAAGAGAACAAATTCCAACTTTCTTTTTAGTGCTGGCAAAATGTCGTATTCCACAATCATGAGCATGGAACTACAATAATCTTAACAACAGAAGCAGCTGTATCTTCGTCATTGGCTGCAATCCACAACCCAAAAAAGGTTTCAACGTTCACTGCTGGCCAAACGGGAGGAGATAAACAAGAAATTAAATCTCGGAATGGTGGATTCTGTGGGTACATTTCCTTACTTTCCACAGCTTTGTACGCTACCAATGAAGTCAAGTCATTACAGAAGAGATAAAGATGAGGAGGATACACAGTGGTATGATTAAAGTGCAAAAATGAGGGTGTGGTAGTGGATCAGGATAAAAAGTTAAGCTTCGTAGACCCTGCATTCATCTGTGTCTGGATTTGTCTTGCAGAATTCGTCCAATGGATCCCCACTTCCTGCCTTGGCCATCCCAGGCCATTGCGACGCCACCAAATGTGCCAGATCCACCACTCTTTGGCTGCAAAAATGTAAAAAGAAATTAATAATATCATTATTCTGATATTGTTATCAGGATTCAGGATTCAGGATTCAGTTGTGTAATTTTCTAATTAAATTTATTGATCAAAATTCAAGAGTAGTAGGGTTAGGTAGAATTTATTTCTTATAATGATGAATGGTACTTATTCAAATTCATTGATTCATATTTCATAAATAGTGTAGTTTGCAAGAACTCACGGCTCATGACAACAAGTGGTACACTTAACACTCATTGTATTGATCTATGTTCTATTGGTAGTGTGATTCACAAGAACCTATCTCTCGTGAGAATAAATTGTACACTTAACACTCATTGCATTGACCCATATTTTATGAATAGTGTGGATTGCAATAACCCACCTCTCATGGAAATGAATGGTACACTTACACTCATTGCACTACTATGTTTCATGAGTAGTATGAATTGCAATAACCCACTTCTCATAAGAATTAATAGTGCACTTACACTCATTGCATTGACCCATGTTTTCTAAGTAGTGGGGTTCACAAGAATCTACTTTTCATGAGAATGAATGGTACACTTATTCATGTTTTATGAATAGTGTAGTTTGCAAGAACCCACCTCTCATGAGAACAAATGGTACATTTAACACTCCTTGCATGACCTATGTTCCATTGGTAGTATGAATCACAAAAATCCTTCTCTCATGAGAATAAATGGTACACTTAACACTCATTGCATTGACCCATGTTTTATGAGTAGTGTAGATTGCAATAACCCACCTCTCATAGAAATAAATGGTACACTTACACTCATTGCACTAACGCGTGTTTCATCAGTATTATGGATTGCATTAACCCACTTCTCATAAGAAAGTAGTGGAATTCACAAGAATCTACTTTTCACGAGAATGAATGGTGCACTTTGCACTCATTGCATCTAAGGAATGTTCACAAGTCCAACCATTGAACCTTCCCAAAAGATCATCACATCCCAGAAACCATTCCAACTCAAACAACTTAACCATAAAGTTATCTAATTAAACTTAACTTCCCAACCCCTTATCCCACTTATAAAACCATTCATTATAAAACCATAATAATTATCATGAGAGAGTGGTATCACAGATCTATAGTGGTATTAGAAATGAAAAGCTGAAATGTGAGGAAGAGAGAGTACCTGTAGCCCCATTCATTGTCGTACCAAGCGACCACTTTGACCATATCGTCGCCCATGACCATTGTGAGGGAGGAGTCGACAGTGCAGGAGACGTCAGAGCAGCGGAAGTCGACAGAAACGAGGGGCACGTCACAGACAGCAAGGATGCCTTTGAGTGGGCCCTCTGCAGCCTCCCTGAAGGCGCTGTTCACATCCTCTGCTGAAATTCCCTTCTTCTCTACATTGATCACCAGGTCCACCACTGAGACATTGGGAGTGGGCACACGCAGAGCAATGCCATTCAGCTTCCCCTTCAGCTGTGGCAGCACCAGAGACACTGCCTTGGCTGCCCCTGTGCTGGTTGGAACTATGTTCAAGGCTGCTGCTCTCGCTCTCCTCAAGTCCCTGTGAGATGCGTCAAGAAGCCTCTGCAAATTGCAACACCCATTACTCATTATACATGCTCTGTAACTCAATCTTAACATTGTTGCTGTGAATCAGTAATACCCACCTGGTCCCCTGTGTAAGAGTGTGTTGTTGTCATTGTTCCTTTCACAATTCCTGCACAGAGAACGCTAGATGTTACTCAAAGGGCCTCATATGCCCACATCTTGATTTGGGGATTTGCATCAACATTCAAATAGGATGGACTGCTGCTTACCAAACTCTTTGTCCAGAACCTTGACGAATGGAGCAAGGCAGTTTGTTGTGCAGGAGGCATTGCTGCACATTAAGTTCATTAAATCAGAAACAAGCCCAAAAGAATCAGAATCAAGATGGTGTGAATAGGATATTTTACTAATCAATTCATCATCTAAATCTTATTCTTAGAGTGACTTACCTTTATCTAAGGTACATAATACTTATGGCTATATGTTTCAAGGCACTCCTAATGATCTTAAATTTAAGGGTTCAGTACTGATATATATAAGATATTTATCACTACATGTTACAAGTCATAAGATTAAGACATTTGTTATGATCTTATACAATCTTATGGTTCATATTGATTTATATAATCAAAGGGTTTACTTAACTTAAAGGTACACATAAGATACTTATGACTTTATATTTCAAGTCATAAGATTAAAACAGGTGTTACGATCTTACACAATCTTATGACTTATCTTGATTTATATAAATAAAAGGTTCAGTTACTTAACCTATACATAAGATACTTATCACTTTCTGTTTCAAGTCTTAAAATTAACACATGTTATGATCTTACACAATTGAACCTCTCATCTTAATTATATAATCTATTTTAATGATATAACATCTTTTCATAGAATAACATTCATTACTTTTTCATATTTGATCTTTCTTATGCTTTCATTAAAACTCTCAAAATCTTAAATGATTATATTTTCAACCAATTCTTATATTTAAATCCCAACATAATAAAAAGCATTCTCACATTGAATACAATATAATAAAAAACAATCCATACCCAACTCTTAAGAAAGCATTTCAAGATTGAATACAATATAATAAAGAACAATCCATACCCAACTCTTAAGAAAGCATTTTAAGATGAATGGAAAATTAAAATCTTTCTCTAACTTCAACAGATTGGAACACCACCTAAAGATTTTTGTGCAATGTTTTTTTGAGTTGAATGAAAATGGGAATGGATCCAACGTCCAAGAGTACCTGATAATGTTGGCAACCTCATCGGAGTAATCACCTTCATTGACACCCACAACATATGTTGGGATGTCAGCACCCTTAGCAGGGGCTGTAATGATTACTTTCCTCGCCCCTGCCTGAATGTGTTTCCCAGCCCCTGGTCCATCTACAAACACTCCAGTACCCTGCAATCACACCACACCATTATCCTCCTAATGCTCATTTACAAATCTCAGAGGGTAGATAATACAGAGAATCCATAACTACCTCAATGACAATGTCAATTCCGAGCTCTGCCCATGGCAGCTTCAGGGGATCTCTGTTTGAAACCACTTTGATGGGTTTTCCATCAACACTAATGGTTTCATTGTCCAAAACCTTCACATCAGCTTTAAAAGTGCCCAACATGGAGTCATATTTCAGAAGATGAGAAGCCTGCCAGATGAATCAAATCAAATCAAATCAAATCCTTGGGAAAATTGGCAGGGGCAAGAAATAGCTTTTGAAAGTAAAAGATGTTCACTTACATTCTTAACACCACCGCTGTCATTAACTACAATGACCTCAAGTGGGGAGTCCTTGCGGCCATGCCAACAGCGAAGGAAATTACGCCCAATGCGCCCAAATCCATTGATGGCCACTTTCAATTTAGCCTCAGTTTTCAGTTTTACAGCCCCAGAATTTGTAGCCTGACTTAACAGTCATGAAAATCAGGATCCCACAGAAATATTAACCTACAATCAAACAATTTTAAGCACATAATGATTACTCACTTTAGCTGTAAGCAGTTGGGCAAGTGCATCTTGGAAAGCTGAGCTCTGACGTCCTTGTCCAAAAAATGCTACTGAAGGAGAAACTGACTTGAGCCCACAAAATTCTGTCCTCTGTATCATGTGAAACCACCGGTGGTTAATTAATTCGAGGCCTCCACATCACCAATTGGGTACTACTAATTTGAAATTTCACGTGAAGGATGATTTGGAATGGGATTGAAGGACACAAACCTTGGATGAGGAGGAGTATAGAGGAGAGAGTCTTGGTCTGGATGATGATTGTGCCTGTGCTGGTGCAAATGCTGCCATTATGGCAGCTGTTGTGGAGGACGCCAGAGCCATTGACGGACTCTTTAAGACCATACACCTTCTCCTCTTTCTGTAATTGGAAAGAGAGACGGTGTAGGTCGATTATGTATATCAAGGGATAACTGAATTTGTGGTGCCCATCTTCAATACCAATGGATTTTGATAAAACCATCTCCTCCACAAATTGCCAGCTTTCATCTCAGCCAGCCATGCCTACACACGTGGTAAACAGAATGTTATCTGTTTCAGACATTCTAATGATCCATAAATTGGGCTTTCCCTTCCTTTTGAGCTCCCTAGGGAGTGTGATTTAGATTTTGGATTTACGATGCATTTAAAGAAAATGAAAATGATTTTATGGGTTGGTTTTTGTTCTACTTTATCCATCTTTCCTTAGTGGGATCTTTGTCTACAGTGTATGGAGTATGAGTGTTAAGTTGAAATTAGCACGGGTCATGATTTTCACCACATTTTTTATGATGTTGGAGCCATGCACTTAACTAGACTAGATATCTGGTGGGCGCATTATGAATCATTCAACTTCACCAACAAAACAAGGGCACATCGACAAAGTTTCTACCTTTATCCACAAAGTTGTTTTAGCTATCTGATACGAGAGCACGAGTCTAAGGCTGAAATTTGCATAGGGCATGATCTTCACCTAATCCCTTATGATGTCAAAGTCTCACACTCAATGAGATTTGATTCCTAGAGCACTCATTATGAGCCATTCAACTTCACCAACAAACCAAAGACCTATTGCCCAATTTTCTATCTTTTAGATTTACATCTATAATTTGTAAGATTAATCTAAGGTTAAGTTTGAGAGTTGTGGAAATCAATTTAATTATCTTAAATTTGGATTTCGTTCAACTCTTTTTATGAGTTGTTATGTGTTGACTCATAGTATAAATAGTTTCAATTGTCACCTTTCGAGTTGTTGTCAAGGATTAACCTTAAGTTATCTTTACACATTTGGCACCTAAACATTTTGACCACTTTTGAAACATTCATTTATGTAATCACACTTTCATTGTTGCAATACCTACTTAGGTCCACATCAAAGACATTCTTTACATGAGCCCCTATTATCTTTTGTAATGCCTTAAGCCTCACACCCAAGACATTAGCCAAATAGACAAATTTTTTTTGCAAAGAACAACACAAGAATGACTCCGACAATTAAGATACAATGTTGACATGTTGCATTGCACACTAAAATTGTTATGTCAAGAATAGTAATACACAAGGCATCTGCAACACCAAACGACAACATCATTATTTCAATCATGGTGGCACAAGTGAAAAACTTACAAATCATGTGACAAAGTCACCCTTGTGATCCTACAAGAGTGGATCTCTATGCCTACAAATGAAATACCTAACATTGTAGAGATCCATTCTTCTCACACTTCTCATGACGAGGATGACTCCTGAACATGAGTATCTCCTAACCAATTGGGAAGGCTTGTCAATGACTTGGAAAAACTTGAATATTGCACGGGCCAAGAATACTTGAATAGTGAGGGAATCCCCTTTATTGAAGGATTGAGGAGAATGATTTGAAGTGATGAATATAGTGTGGATGTATTGGGTATCATCTCTCATATTGTTAACAATAGTATAATGCCTATCAAAATTTGTGTCAAAGCTCTCAACTTGTCTAATCCTACCAATCATGTTGGTAATACTATTCATATACCAACACCATTGCCTAGTGTGCCTACTTATACACCACCTTTTTGTAACATAAGAAAATATTACATTTAAAAATGTTATGTTTGAAATAGGTGATGTTAATGAAATGTGTGTGAGGAGGGTAGGACTGTCTTCTTAATCCCAAATTTTTTAAAGGGGAAGATCCAAATTGATTAACCCTAAAGAAAGGATCAATGCATAAATGAATCAACTTATTAAGGATATGGATAAAGAGAAAAACCTTAAATTCCCATTTTATAGAAGAGAGTGTTCAGATAGATTAAGAACTTTAATTGAATTGAATAGGAGAAAAATGCTAACCTTGAAATGTTGCAGATCTGAAGAATGCTGTTTTGGGGGGTTTGCACTCAGTTTCTGGAAAATCTGAGACTGGATCTAGAATAGAAACACGGAGACGAAAAAAATCTAGAAATCTTTTTCCGTTCTGACATAGTTCTGATTTTTACCCTCAATTCAATGTCACCATTGATCCAGAATTTCCGATTCTGACCTAGGCAGAATTGACCTAAAAAGTCTTAAAACTGAACTTCTATTTTCGGATCCCAAAAGTTTGTCGAAAAGGGTATCCAAATCTACACTCCAATTTGTTGTTTCGAACTTGTACCTGCAAGAAAAATGGATTTTTTTGTTGGGGGGAGGGGTTTGCCTTAGTCAAACCTCAATTTAAGAATTAACCTTAAAATCAATAATTGAAATAAAGAATGCCAGCAAGTAGTAGAAGTAAATCTAATAATGAAGCTATGATATTCAATAGATATGCAATTCTATTTCGAATGTAAACAAGTATGTAAATATGAAATCTTGGACTCAATTAGAAACCATAAACCTCCATGATTGTATGCTTGGAATCCACCTTGAAGGGAGACTGAAAGAGTCTTGAGGATGCACAAAAGGATCTTGAAGGAAGATCACACCACCATGATGGATAGATCTAGGGTTTTGAATGATGAATCTTGAATGCTTGAACCAAAACCCTTCAAAGACTTGAAAGCTTGAATCCTTGATCTTCAATGGAGAACTTGAATGCTTGAAAGGAAGACTTGAACACTTTGAAAGTTTGGAAATATGTAGAACAATGGATGCTTGAATTATCACTTTTGTACTTAGAGCTCACTTAGGATTTCTTCTTGCATCTTAGAGAAAATGAGAGGAGAAAACTTCCTTTTATATGAAACTAGGGCACAATCTTCTAGAGAGGCCTACATAGGAGAATTAATTTAAGAATCATCGCTTCAGAACTCAAAACAGCCGACCCGGAAGCAGGAAATGAATTTTTGATGACCTCCGGTAGCCTACAGACTTTTAGATTGGAAAGGGGGACCCAGGTCAAGGTCAAGGTCATCCTTGACCTAGGTCAAGGTTAAGGTCGACCTTGACCCAGGGAGTCAGGACCCCTGGAAAACATGCCAGATGGGATGGATGGTGCCCGGAGAGGCCCAATCAGGGTCCTAAATAGACACAGAAGTAGGAGAGGATGCAGAAATGAGGGGAAAATATGATGGTGGTAAAAAACACCCCCTAAGGAGGGCTAAACGTTCTTAACATGGAAGTGCTTCCATTTTAAGATGATGCACTTTTATAGCTATATCTACATAAAAAATCATGTAGTGTCTCCTATGTTTGTGCTCTTTTATTGCCTTATTTTGATTCGAGTTAGACTTTGTTTATGTTATATGCTCTCTCTGTGCATATATTATTCTTTTAGTATTGGCATTTATGTGATTTATTTTATTATCGTTATATTCTTTTGTTCATATGATATCATTGTAGATGTGGATAGCTGGTTATACTTGTGATTTCAGTGATGATCATATATGCATGATGACTCTATGGTGATGTGGTGTGATGTTCTATGATGATGTTTGGATATATTTGCATATATAGATGATGTTTTTGTCATAATGTGTTGTTTGTGGTTTCATGAGGTACATTGATGTGATGTTATGTTGTTGATTACATATTGTTACTAACATGGTTCGGAGATCTATTATATGTCCTAATTTTCATTAATGATATTTAATGATGCTTACTATATTTTGAATGTATATAAGATTATTACTGTCATGCTTACATGATGTTTACATGTGAAAAGGGGTGATGTCATAACATTCAAATACATAAGAATGATTACACTATTAGAATTCTATTTCCAATGATTTATGTTAATTGACTAGTTTATATGTATTTTGACTATTTTATATGCATGAGCAAGCACGCTTGACGTGTGAATGTTTTAGTGTTAACATGTATTAGGCATCGAATCCACCCAGCTTCACGGGTTTGAGAATGCCTATACCCCTGACGATGGTTATAAGAGATAGCACATTGGCCGCCCATGTTACCCAGCCTAGCCATCATTCCTAATTTGGAATGGTATCTGTATGTTGCATTTGCTTACCCTTTGATTACCATTTTAGGTAATGTCTAGTTACCCTTATGCATACCTATGAAGGACTAATAACAATTATTTGTGCTTAGTTAGTCATTTGGGAATTGTTGTTATTATATTCCTTACATTAATAATATTTAAGTATCTTAGTGGCAATTAAATATTTAAGTGGAAATATGACTTGTGTGTGCTTGTTTTAATGAGAATTGATGGATTCATCATTTGGGAGGACTTTTGAATTTATTTTATGATTTTAAGTTGAGTGGGTTTTAATATTATTTTATTGGTCTTCCAAAAGGTGACTTTTAATTTGAAAATAAAGTTCATTTATATAACAACACTTAGTCTTTTTATGGTTCTTGCTCAAAAACCCTATTCGGGAGAATTTGATTTGCATGGATTGAGAGAATTCTTGAGAAATATTTTTTGGATAGTGGCTTAAAAGATTGGAATTATTTTCTATGAATTGTAATTAATTTGCAAAGTGAAATGAATCATTTTCCCTCTTTGTAGAAATGCAATTGGAGTAGTTTTGAATCTTTATGTGTATTTTTTGAAAATGGGGGTTCCTATGGGGAGATGCTACCAAAAATTTTGTTCATTATTGAAATGTAATTTTGAATGCATTTTTGGGATGTTGTTTGGTAAGGGACCAATGCGTTCTTTTAAATTTTTAATCTTTTAAGTTTGACATTTTGAGCTTTTTGGGTGGTCATCCATGGTGGCTTGGCCTTGGGATTGGGTTTTGGTCCAATTTATGATTTGGGAAAAGTTGGAATTAAATGGTTTTCATGAGTGTTTATAATATGGGATCATAGACTTTATAAATGAAATTTCAATTTTGAAATGATTGGAATTTGTCTTCTCATGGTTATGACCAATGGGGAATTGGGACTATGCGAATAGTGTCAATTGGGACATGGCAATATGGAATTGTGTAAATGCGATAATTGGGATATTCTAATATTTATATACTTTTTTGTTATTGTGTGCTTGGGTGTGGATATTAGGACTAGAATAGGGGAGTGGCTCACAATGGGGGTCGGGGCCCAAAGTGGCCACCAGGGTAACCATTAGTGAGTTGAATCAAGTAAGTGATAGAATAGTAAAACAATGGGAAAAAGACATATTAATAAGATAAATTGAGTATGCCCATTTCATGTCTTGAGTTCCCATACGAACTAAGGACATAGTGGGAATGTTTGATCGTCTATGGGATGTTGATCTGGCATGATCGAACCTCCTTGTCTATATAAAATAATTGCTTAGTTTTGCATGATTTGTCCCTTCGTGCTATACGATGACACTATTGGTTCTAATCTATAATATTCAAACCCTGTGTAGACTTGAGTAGTGAGCCTATGGATTCTGATTGGGGCACCTCCCCTCTTTTTTTTATTGCATTATATTACCCTGGCATTCTAGATAGTGATGATGATCATGCTTGATGTGCATTCATTGTGTCTTGTGTGAGTGTAAACCTTATATTCCCTTGTATTTTTTGATTGAATGTATAGTCCATGTGACTATCCTTTAGTATAGTGGGGTGGGCCTTTGGGTTCCACATGGTTGGGTGGTGTTGTGAACTGTCATTGGGGACTGGTGGACTTGTACATGATTGATTTTGGAGGACTATTGCATTGCCTTTCTTGTAAGCTTATTTATACCCTTTCCATTCTTACAAGTTGTATAGATATGATTGTAATGATTCAAAAGTGTAACATTTGATGATATGTATTTGATATACTCCAAGTGGAGAAAGATGTGATATTGTTATAATATTTAAGTAGATAGGTTGCATGACCCGATGTTAGAATTGAGCACAAATTTCCCATGTGTATGCTTGATATTTTTATTATTATTTGGATGGATTATAGGAACACTTACATTGGTGCATGAAAATGAACCTAGGAGATTATTTGGTTATCGAAGGTTGATATAGTCATCTCCATGTTTGGTCATACTCCTGGACTATTTTTTGTGAGGTTTTGAGCCAAATAGAGTTATTTCTTTTATAACTAGCGATTGTTGTTGCACCAAAAGATCGACATGTTAGTGCCCGATACTACCACTAGACATTTATAAGACACAGGAGGCGGTTAAGACATGTCACAAACCACCATTGTGCTAAAACAATCAGGGAGGCCAAGTGTGCAATCAGTCTTGCTCACCATTGTAATAATCCCCCTAGTGCAAGCGCGGGGTTTGAACCTATGACCAAGCTCTAATACCACTTGTTACAACTAGCAGTTTCCTTTATACCAAAATATTGACAGGTGTATATGCTAAATGTGGGCCTCTTTATCTAGCCATACACTTCAACATGGTCCTTATTCACCAGTCATATACAAGAATGAATATGAAGTTATCCATCCTGCATGCCTGGATAAGCCGACCTGTTGCCTCCTATCTAGATGGGGTTTTGAGCAGCTCTCGTAATTTGAGAGTCCAACAACCAAGACCAATTTGAGAATGGAGGGTTTAATCTAGAATGCAAGTGCGATATTTAGTCTATAAATGAGTATGCAAGATTAATCTAGAAATGGAAGACGAGATTAAGCTGAGAAAAATTGAAAGAAACTAATCTATGCATGATTAATCTATCGAATGATATTAATCTATTGCAATAACAATGAAAATAATGAAAGCTTGAATGCACACAAATTTGAGCTAACAATCCAGTAGCGATTCGATACTCCAAAAATATGCATTCTTCTTCTGAATGAGAGACAAGAGGGTTTTTTATAGAATCCCAAAATCAATCGACGGTCGAGATTGAACGGGATGAACGGTGGAGATTGAATGAGAGTCCAGTTCTGAACGGTAAGTTTCCTTAAGAGAGACAGTCAACTGTTGGCTTTTGGAGTTAATGAAACAGTTAACTGGTTTGTTGCACTTTTGAATTATAGTTAACTCAGAGTTTCTATTTCTCAATTATTTGAATAATTAAATTCAATTATTGAAATGAGGATATTTATTTAATAATCAAATGTTATTTAATTCCTTTTTATGTATTTTGACTAAAAGGGTGAATTTGATTTAATTAAAGTGCTAGGACTTTGTAATTAAGTTAATTCGATCATAGGGTTTATTTAGCCAATTGTAATTGATATTTAGGAATTAAATATAGTATGTGATTAATGCAGATCTAGAGTTTTCTGCATTTGACACTTTGGTCAAGTAGAGTTAGTAAAAAATCAGGATTGCTTAGTACCATAGGACTTTGATGATTCAGAAAGACGATAAATGCAACAAAATTGGTTAGCATTGCAAGATGCCAATTTTGGGGTATTACATTTTTCCCCTCTTTGAATTGATGTGCGAGTAGCGCATTGATTCAAAGAATAGTCTGATTTTTGAAGTATAGAAGAATAGTTGAGATTGATTTCGAGAATTGATGATGTAAAGATCGATTGATGAAGGTTTTAGAGTCATATCCAGGATGGAGCTTAACTCTCCGAAGTCTAGGTTAGATTGTTGAGACACCAATTAAGTCGAGTTTCAATATCATCCCCAGAACGAAGCTTGACTCTCAGAAATCTAGGTTGATCGCCTAGACACCGGTTAGATCGAGTTTCAGAATCATCTCTAGAATGAAGCTTGACTCCCAAGAATTTGGGTTAGATTGCCCATATACCGGTTAAAAGAGCATTCGAGGGTCATCTCCAGAATGAAGCTTGACTCTTAGGAATCTGGGTTAGATTGCCCCAATACCTAACAATGAGATTTAGAGAACCATCTCTAGAACAAAGCTTGATCCTCGGGGATCTGAGTTAGATTGCTCAAATACCTAATAGATTATCACCTTTCAAAATACTATCCCCAGAACAAGGCTCAATCTTCAGGAGTCAGGGTTAGATTGCCTTGATACCTATTCATTGAAAGATAGTAAATAGATATTTTTAGGACTATCTCTAGAATGAAGCTTAGTCCCCCAAGATCTAGGTCAGATTGCCCATATATCAGTTAGATCGAGTTTCAGAATCATCTCCAGAATGAAGCTTGATTCTTTGAAATCTAGGTCGGTCGCCCAGACACTGGTTAAAAGAGATTTTGAGGGTCATCTCCAGAATGAAGCTTGAATCTCAGGAATCTAGGTTAGATTTCCCTGATACCTAACAATAATATTTTGAGAACCATCTCCAGAACGAAGCTTCACTCTCAGGAATCCAGGTTAGATTGCCCCGATACCTGGCAGTGAGATTTTGAGAACCATCTCTAGAACAAAGCTTGACTCTCAGGAATCCGGGTTAGATTTCCCTGATACCTGGCAGTGATATTTCAAGAACCATCTCTAGAATGAAGCTTGACTCTCAGGAATCTGGGTTAGATTGCCCTGATACCTGGCAGTCATATTTCGAGAACCATCTCCAGAATGAAGCTTGATCCTCAGGGATCTAAGTTAGATTGTTTAAATACCTAATAGTGAGATTTCAAGAACCATCTCCAAAATGAAGCTTGATCCTCAGGGATCTGAGTTAGATTGCTCAAATACCTAATAGATGAGATTTCAAGAACCATCTCCAGGATGAAGCTTGATCCTAGGGGATTTGAGTTAGATTGCTCAAATACCTAATAGATGAGATTTTGAGAACCATCTCCAAAATGAAGCTTGATCCTCGGGGATCTAGGTTAGATTACCTAGATATCTAATAGATGACATGACAAGATGTAAGGAACAGAGATGCTCCTAGTGATTAAAAATTATGGAATACCCAGTTTTGACTGTGAAGTATGAAAACTAAACATGTCCCAAGTGACGATATACCCCTAGTAACAAGGAATTTTCAAAATCAGATCAGATTGATTAAAAATAGATTCGAAGTGATTTAATGATATAATCATCCTACCCCCTCGGGAGCGAAATGGAAAGATAACGCGTTATAATGGTGATTGAAAGCAATAAGTTGAAGATAGATGTTGAAGCGAAGGTTGAGAAGAACTCAGAATAGATGATGGAAGATTCTGGAAGATTTTGAAGTGAATTCGAGCAATTTCGAGGTCTGGTTGACCAAGTTTGACCAAGGTTGACTAGAGTTGACTTTTAATGAAAATTTCAAAGATTTTGAGAAAATGTTGATTGGATATGATTCTAACAAGAAAGCAATATCAAAAAGTTTAAAATGCAATTTTGAGCTATATAGATGTATCATATTTTGATTTTGATCCCGAAAATGGATTCAGAGTGGTCGATTTAGCCAAGAGTGAAATTTTCACGCAAAATAGAGCACTTTTGAAAATTAGGTCAAAACCTATATATAGGCCAAAAGGGTCTTTTTCAAGTCATTTGCACATTTGACTTTTGCGAGAGGAGCTCTAAGTGAGAATGGTGGTCCCCGTCAGTTCTCATCATTTTGAGCGATCCAAGCAGCACAATCGACCCATGGCGTATGGGGTACTAGTAAGTGATCAAGTACCTCTCTGTTGAATCAATTTTTGTCGCATTTCGTAGAATTTTTAATCATTTTTTAGCATTTTTGAAGTTTGAACCGCGGGTCCTCGCGCGAAGAACTAGGTTCTTTGCGCCTGACTACGTAAAAGTTCACGCGAGAAAATGTTGAAAAGCATTTCTTCATGGGGACCTTTGCATAATGTCGTGCGAGAGGTCACCCATGTATCACGTGAGAAACCCTCAGAAAGAGGGTTTTATCGCGCAATCTTTTGTGAAACTTCGCACGCCAATGAATCTTCGTGCCCAATGGTGTACTTCTTCGTGCGAAGCTCTACTCAAATATTGCCTCTTCGCGTGGGGAAAGAAGAGCAATTTTGAGTTTTAGCGAATCATCGTTCAGCTTGTTAGCGTAATTTTTAGCATTGTAGCCCTGTTTAGGATGTCTATGTAGCTTCATTTCTCTATTTTGTATTAATTGTCGTCATTAGCCGAGTACTGATCGTGCGTTGTTGTTTGATTGTTTTGCAAGTTGAGTTTCTAGATATTGCCTTTAGATCGCATCATCCAGCCATCAGCAGATTGGTCAGACAGTTAGATGATGTAGAGCTAGCCCATATTGATGCACTTGGGTTGTCACACCCCCGTGAGGTACCTGATATCTAGGTGAATCACGGGTTACTAGGAGCCTTGGTGGAGTGTTTCCATTCGAAGATGAACACCTTCCACCTTCCGCAAGGTGAGCTTACAGTTACCCCAGAGGACATATACAGGATACTTAGGATCCCTTTCCATGGTCCACGGGTCGAGTATGACATGCAGCCGCGGGCAGGGATAGTGGCACTCAGAGATATATTACAACATGATCTGATTATGGGTAGAGCTATCCCATGGGAGGAGCTCATTAGAGAGTACAAGCTGAGGTACTCATTATCTGTGGTATTAGCAACATTCCTAGGGTGCTACTTGTTGCCAGACCATGGTCAACATGGTTTGGAGTGCGGGTGGGGCAGGATGCTACAACATATAATGGAGGAGCCAGTATAGTATGAGTGGGATCAATGTATGTTGGCCCATATGTACCACGAGATGCATGAGATCACCTATAGAGTGGTGAAGAGTATGGCCGCAAGTATGTTCGTACTACAAGTGTGGGCATGGAGCACTTGCCTATCACCAGGCGAGTTTGTGATGATATGAGGCAGCCTCACGAGCCTTATATTTGGAGATACAGACGTCAGATGACCTAGCCCACGCTGGGTAAGATTGAGCAGTGGCGATCATAGCTAGATGACTTAGTAGCAGTAGTGTGGCGACCTTGGAGAGAGATCGAGGCATGGGATGATGCTAGGGGCCATCTTGAATACATGTTTTGTTCATGATACTGATTGGTTGCTCGATTTCAATGATAGAGAGGTTTCCTTTGACACGGGTGTGGCAGCAGTTTGGCCGACGTCAGGATATATCACAGGAGTACTGTCCATACGCTTACTTCGCTGATGAGGTGAAGAAGGGGTGGTCAACATGCCTAGATCCAGTCCATAGTATGATAGATGCATGGGGAGTAGCATTGACTCGCTAGGATTACATGGCTAGGGTGGTGGATGGCGCATGACGCTAGCATATAGAGAGTATTTTTCTGGCCATTCGTTCCCCCGATTCAAAAATTCAGTAGGGATGGGAGCATCAGCGCAGGCAGTGTATCAACAAGTACCACATCCACCACCACAGCGGGGACCGCAGTCACCTCCACATAAGGGGCCTCAACCGCGTACTACACAGGTTGACATCCCTCCTCGACAGATAAGGATCAATCTCAGTTTTGGTAGTAGTGGGGCACAGGAGAGCTCCAAACAGAGGATGGTGGAGCAGACAGTCGAGAAGGAGCAGCCTGCATAGGTTCCTGTGCCATGGGACTTATTGGCACAAAGGTAGGATGCACTGCGGAGATCCAAAGAGAGAGTCTGGACCATGCAGCGACAACTTTGGATCCTAGAGATATGGTTGGCAGTCTAAGATACATGACTCACTGATAGAGATCGAGAGCTACGAGAGGTTCGAGAGCAGCTGGAGAGATCTCAGGAGGAGACATAACATCAGTCCTCCCGATCAGCCTACTATTATGCAGTGTATGTTGGTGTAGTTCCTGATGGAGTAGAGCATGTGCCGATATTCTCAGTGTATGCTAGAGCCTCGGATGGCGCACATGCACCATTACGTCTAGATATGCCTCCTCCTCCACCTCCTCTAGGTGATGAGGGAGAGGGCCAGAGCTAGATTTAGTGTATTTTATCAACCTTGTATATTGCATCACACAATGTATCAGATGCGTTGGCATCTTTGTATTATAGCATTTTTAGATAGACTGTGCTTGAGTAGCACCCATTTTGTATTGACATTCGAGATATATATATGAGCTATGCTTTTGGTATCATTGCACTTGTCATGTTTGTACTTTATGAGATGTATGTTAGATGATTAGATGTATGAAAATGTATGCAAGAATATGTATGAAATGCACATGTTTTGATTTTATGAATATGTATGCGATGCACATGTTTTGATTTTATGACATGGATATGTAGACGTAGATGTGTGTGTATGCATATGATTTATGTTATTGCACTTGTGAAGGGAGATATGTAATGCAATGTGTAGACACCCTAAAATGGACAGGCTTGCGACTTTACATTAAAAACACTTATTTTCATCTATTAATTAATGGTTTTTTAATCATTAATTAATCATCTATTTTCTTCTAAATTCATTTTCCAAATCATAAAATTTAATTCTCAAATTTAATTAAATAGCTTTAATTGATTAATTATCATTAAATTAATTAATTAAACTCAATTTCCTATAGTTTAAATTCAAATATTTAAACTTACTAATTAAATTCTTCCAATTAAATTAATTTAATTTC
>MU225893.1:338428-351912 GCA_018584345.1 Thuja plicata
CCCTCCCTCCCCATTCACCTCCTCTCCCTCCATCACGACCTCCCCTACCACACTGTACCCGCCGAGCCCTCTGCATGATAGTCCTGGGAACAGGTAGTGAAACATCTATCAAAGCTATAAGACGATGCTACAACCAGTGAGCATCATACTATGGAGTGGTACATGCAAGAGATAAGTCAACTATCAGTACCAGAGCAGATAAGTACAAGTATCCAAGTAAAGTATGAGCACAAAATCCCAGGGCAGAAAAGAAGTACATAAGCAATCACAAAAATGACAAACCTGGGTCAACAGTAGCATAATGCCAAGTCCATGCTATGGGAAGAAGTCCTAAGAACTCAGTGCGTGCAGCATATAGTGACACTACAGCACCCCATACACGAGCATCCCTTGATTGCCGAGAAAAGTAGGCGTAAGAATCAGACACATCCTACTGCTCTCTGAACTGACGTAACACCCTGTCGGTGTTATGAAGATCAATCATATGAACATGATTTCTCACATGGCCAATCAAGTACCACTGCTGTCAACAAAAGGGGAGATGGATGTCCTCTCCATCCCAAATAGGACAATCTCTATAAGGTCTCCAGATAAAGTATGAAATCATATCTAGCTGCTGTCGCCAATATGAAAGATGACCCATATGGGTCTGAACAATAGCACCATCATACATATATACATATGGCCTATCGGTCGGGAGAGCATGGGCACCTACAAGATGGCAGACAACAATGTGCTCCCACACCCAAATTTGTAAGAACGTGGCACCATAACCGAGTGAATTACCATCAAGGTAAGCCACATACATCATATGAAAATGCATGTGCGCCAACATGCATGGGCCCCACGCAAAAATAGTATGGTCTTAGACCATACTCTGCAAAACACTACCGAACCCTACAGAAAATCTACACTGACGCCGATCGGGGCAAAGGATGCCACAAATCAAACTACCCAATAATGTGGATAGTCTATCTAAGCACAATCCAAATCTAGACCATGGAACATCATAACCACAGGCCAGCCCGAGCTGATCCCTGGGCAGTCCAGTGAGCTCGGTCAAAGCAGTGACACGAGTACGAGTGGAGTACTCCACCAACTCGCCCTGGATAGGGAGTTGGAGGATGTGATACACATCCTCCAAGGTCACAGTGCACTCCCCGGTAGGAAGCCAAAAGTTGCAGGTTTCTGAATGCCATCGCTCTACAAGAGCGGAGATCAGAACCCTGCTGGTCATGATCTCAGGCATGTAGCAGATCCAATATAAACCCAGGTCCCGAAGTACTGACCTCTCATCCTCTGTGAGCTTAAATCTGTAAACAATTCCTGCTGGTCTGGGCTCCCGACATCGCAAGATGCGCCCAGTGAGCTGCAAATACAACTGAGAACAGAAAAATATTAGTTTCAGTCATGTTGGAAAGTAACAAAAGCACGACAAGCAGTTTAACTGACAAAGAAATTAGACAGACAATGTCAAAAAGTCAATTGTGGTAATAAACATGGTCAACTGCGGTACTTTTATGCGATTGCGGCACTCAAACTACAAGTGCGGCACTCAAACAACAATTGCGGCATTTTACATAATCAAGTGCAACACTTTTATCAAATGCGGCACAAAACCTGCAATTGTGGCATTTAAACCACAATTACAGCAAAACTATAGGCGATTGCGGCAAAGGTATAAACTTTTCAAAAAAGTACAAAATTTAAAAGCAATAAATGACACAATGCACGGAAACTCACTGAACGTCCAGAGCTAGGAGGTTGACAGTAAGAACGGACCCAATCAGAAATGTGTACAACATCTGGAAGACCTGCCATCACTCGAAAGAAGGACGAAAATGAGCAGAAAACACTACAGAAACTTACCAAGATAATCAGAGCTCAAATTCGCAAAGTGACAAATGAAGAGATCTCTCGGCTACTTATAGGAGTTCCAAAAACCCTAATTTCATCCAGGAGCTCCAAAATTTCTTCTCGGTCCCCGGAAACTTCAAAGGTCAATTACAGGGGCATTTTAAAGTATTTTTCAAATCAGTCAACTACCCAGTTCTTCAATTTGCAGTTTCGACAAATTAACGCTTGTCTCACGGCTTTTCACTCAAATTTGTTGAGGGGGCATAAATACACCTACTAAATGTCGGGGCAACCTGGGGCAAAATCAAAGATTCTTTGACACACTGCGACAAGTCACATCGCATCAAAGAGGGGCAAATGTAGACACCCTAAAATGGACAGGCTTGTGACTTTACATTAAAAACACTAATTTTTATTTATTAATTAATGGTTTTTTAATCATTAATTAATCATTTATTTTCTTCTAAATTCATTTCCCAAATCATCAAATCCAATTCTCAAAATGAATTAAATAATTAATTTTATTTAATTAAATATCTTTAATTGATTAATTATCATTAAATTAATTAATTAAACTCAATTTCCTATAGTTTAAATTCAAATATTTAAACTTACTAATTAAATTCTTCCAATTAAATTAATTTAATTTTATCAAATAAAGCAATTCTTAACCAAAAATAATTCAATTATCTCACATGTTGAAAACAATTAATAAATAAATGAATTAAATACTCATTTATCTTCAAAGAGATAACTCCAATTACATTACATGGGTTACTCCACCCATCTCTTCAGTCCACATGGGTAACTTCACCCACCTCTTCAGTTCAAAAAGGTAACTCATAAATAGCTCTTTAGTTAACCAAACCCTATCTCTTTTTTACCAAATGAAGAGGTGGAGTTTACTAAGGACCTCTCCTATTCTTTTTGATCTCAACCGTTCATCTCCCCATCTCTGGGATTGATCTCAACCGTTCATTTCATCACGAATTCCTATATAATAAACCCTTCATAACCATTTGAAGGATCTAGGATTTCAAGCTCTCGTGCGCCATTACTCTGTCAGTTTGGTTCTAGCATTCATGCCATCTTGCGATCACACACACATTTCAATTATCAAATTCTCGACGCTTCTCAAGTCATAGACGCTGCCCCGCCAATATTGAGCATCAAGAACAGTGTTTCGGAAGGAGTAGAGAGAGACAATAGAAGCTTCAAGAATCATGGGGTTTGCATTTATTTGTCTTCCTTTCTTTAGCTTGTACATTTTATTGCTCACGTTTCTGTTATTCGTTTAGTAGTCATTGTATACTTGATTTGCATTCATTTGTGAAACCTTTGCTACTAACCCTCGCCTTTGGAAAGCTGTGGGAACTAGAGAGAGAGGCGTACACAATGTATATGATACTAACATCTCATGCAGGTTGTCACCGTGTATGACAGATGCTAACCAAAAGAACTTTTGAAGATCGAGAGCGAGGAGCGAACACTTGTGTAGACATGATGAAGCCAGAACGCTGAATAAGAATCCATCGTCATAAAAATCCAGGAGAATACAATGAAGTGACCATCAAAACATTGCCTAAAATGAAAGTTCAATCCTATGCTAGATGCAATCCCTAGGACGTGGCTGTTGGACCCATTGAATAGTTTTCATCACAAAGCATTTTTTTGGAACATAGGAGTCGATACAATCCTTACTGGTGCCACTACAACCATGAGAATATGAATATGGATTTCATCAGATAAGATATGGGAAACCAACGTAAGCATTGAGGCACAATAGCCAAGATGACATGAACATTGTTTCCAGTTGATGTTGCAAGAGTACACCAGTACTGAGGCATGCAAAGCCAAGATAACCATGAGTGCAATCTTGCATAAACAAGCAGAGAAATAATAGTTAAGGAGCTAGTTCTGACCTCACCTTGGCGTACAAATAATCAGGATCAAGGGATGTGAGGATTTTCCACCTTAATGCAGAAGCTCTTATCACATAAACCTTGGTTATTTGACGTTGTTAGATCATTGGGACCACACCAAAAAGTAGTAGACAAAGAAAAGATTAATGAAAATCAATGAAAACAGATAGCATACAAATAGAAGTTCAGCATACTTCAACCAGTTTCAAAGTTTTCGGATGTGCACATGTATAGGGGTGTTGAGAAACATAGTTGTGCTTGTGAGTGATTTTTGTTTGATTTCTATCGATCTGTTGTGTACCTTTGCGGTATCCAATGTGTGTTAAGAAAAACAAATGCGTCCAAAGATAGTGTTAAGAAACTGTTGATTAGGGTGTTGAGAAACACTTGTTTGCATCAGTAGCAAGTTTTCCTTCAGATATGACAAGATTACTGACTCTAGTGTAATCCAAAGATGCAATCGGATTTGGGGACCCATGCCCCTAATAGAAAACAACAATGACTAACTTGACTCATAGTGCGAGGACAAAGTTGATTCGATTGCCCCTAGGTTATGATTTTGGATCAGTTTCAAGGTAGGAGGGTTCTCAAAAGACCTAAAGTGTCACGAAAGTGACTGAAAGCTATATACAAACTCAGGAAAAGGATTACCAAGACTGAGTATTGATAGAGGGAGCACTGAGTACAACTCCAACTTCAACAGATTGATGTCAAAATGTAGCTATACGTAATTTGCAAAAAAATCTCATCAATTTGGTGACAGTAGACGGACGCAGTGAGAACCACTAGTGACTGAAGCGAGAGAGATTATCAAGTAGATAGATCTCAGTACTAGCTAGGCATCAACAGGCAGATGCGGTAAGAACCATTGGTGACTGACGTGAGAGAGATTCTCAAAAAGTAATAGGACAGTGCCCCCTAGACCAGGGCGGTTTCCCCTAGAGTATGACCATTTTCAATCTGTGTAAGTTAGTGTCTCGAAGGTAACTGAGAGCATGTGCATGAGCAAACGAAAGTAGGAAAGAAGGAAAGCAAATGTACATAGCCAAGTGATGTTGCGATAGGTATAGTATTGCGGAACAAGAGGTGCCTGTTTACTAGGTTTTCACCTTCTTGGCAGAAATTATTTTTTTTCCTACCATGACGCCTATTTGCTAGGTTTTCATCAATGGCAACTTTTTTTTTCTTTTTTTTTTGTATTTTTTAATTTTTTCTTTTTTTTGGTATTTTCTGATATAGAATAGATCTTTGTAATAGGTAGATATAGCTACAGAACTGTGGGAAATCTCATCAAACCAGAGCCAACACAAGTCATGTGCCCTCGTGAGAAGGTATACAAAAACTTATCCAAATGGAGTTTGGGGGAAAAGAAGAAGACATATATTCCCATGACTGTCCTTTCTTGTAAGACTAGAAGAATTTGTGAATGAGAAACTTCATCCACCAGGTAGTACAATTCTTTTTTTCTTTAATTTTTTCAGGACTTTACTATGTACATGAGCATTCTAACAATGTCTCAGCTATAGAATTGTTTTAGATGAAGAGCATTGATTAGCTCCTTGAGTTTCTCTCCTTCAGTTGTGGAGAGTTGATAGGCTCTGGAACCAAATACCATAGTGACAACATATGGACCAAGCCAATTTTGTTCAAATTTTCCCTTTTGGATCCGTTGTTGTTGATTCTTAGGGTTCTCTCTAAGAATGAGATCACCCACTTAGAAGTCCTTTGGTCGAACCTTCTTGTTATAGCTCTTAGACATTCATTTCTGATATGATCTGAGGTGATCAAACGCCACTTGCCGATGTTCATCTAGTAGTTTTAGCACTTGCAGTCGAGATATTGTGTTGTCATCATCAGTGATGAGGCCTTTCATAGAGACTCACAGAGTAGGAATCTCAACCTCAATAGGTATCATAGTATCCACTCCGTAAACCAAAGAAAGGGGCGTAGCCCCTGTCGATGTTTGACTTGTTCTATATGCCCAGAGAGCTGGATTGATCCGGAGATGCCAATCTCATCTAGATTTGTGAATTGTGTGATGCAGGATTTTAAGGATTGCTTTGTTTGGTACTTCTGCCTATCCATTACCCTAAGGATGATAGATGGAAGACCAGTGCTGAGTGATTTTGAACTTAGAACATAGCTCCTTTGTATCCTTGTTCTTGAACTGGCCCCCATTATCAGTGATTATAGAAGAGGGTACACCATACCTACAGATGATGTAATTGAGTATGAACATTGCCACAGATTTTCCATTTTCTATGGTGAGATTTATTGCCTCTACCCGCTTGGTGAAATAATCTATAGCCGTTATGATGAGCTTGTGTCCATTTGATGACAAAGGATGAATCTAACCCACCAAATTGAAGGGTCATTGTTGGAATGGCCAGAAAGTGATGAATGGAATGAGCTCCTTGGCTGGAGTGTGAATCAGATTTCCATGTAATTGACACTATTTGCAAGACTTATCATACTGCGTAGCTTCCTTTTCCATGTCTAGCCAATAGTAACCAGCTCTAATAAGCTTACAGGCCAGTGTTAGGCCACTCAAGTAAGATCCATAGATGCCTTCATGCACCTCAACTAACGCACACTTAGACTCATTGGGTTCTAAACACCTAAGAAGGGTACCGTCTAGACCTCGCCTATACAAGTCATTAGCTATGATAACATACCGTGAAGCATTACAGATTAGGTGACATTTCTCATTCCAGGTGTAGGTATCCAGAGCAATCTGGTCACAGAGGTAGGAGTATATCTGATGATAGTGGGATGAATCATGTCCAATGATGGAACAGATCATCCAAGATTCAGGGGAGTCATAGGCTGGGTAGGGTAATGTTTCCACTAGGAATTCATGTCGAAAGTCATTCTCTAGCATCTATAGAATAGAAGCGAGAGTAGCCATTGCGTTAGTCGCTTTGTTGTCTGCCTTTGGAATCTGTTAGAACATGATGTGTACAAAGTACTTTCAGAGTTTGACCATCTGTTTGTAGGGCACCAGTTTATCATCCTTTGTTTGATAGGTCTCATTTACCTGATTGATGACTAGTTGTGAATCACCAAAGACTTTTAGTTCATCTACATGCCACTCGATGGCGATATTCATGTCATTGATCAGAGCTTCATACTTGGCCATGTTGTTTGTATAAGGAAACAACATCTTGTATGCTTTGGGTAAAGAGTACTTTTGTGCCATGATGAATGGTATCCTAGCACCTAACCCCTATTGGGTGAATGATCCATCAAATAACATAGTCTAGGATTGATGTGTGAGAAGAAATATGGACTCTTCTGGAAACTCGATGCTCAACGGTTGATGATCTATGAGACATGCCTCCGCCAATTGATCTATGATTTCCTGCCCTTTGATGGCCTTTCTTTCTACATACTTGATATCAAACTCACTGAGTATCATGACCCACTTTGCTAGTTGACCTATGAGGGTATCCTTACTGAGCCAATATTTCAATGGATCAATCTTAGCAATGAGGTGTGCAGTATGAGCAAGCATGTAGTGTCGCAGTTTCTGTGAATAAAATACCACTGCTAGGAAAGCCTTTTCTATTACAGAATAGTTTTCTTTGTATGAGACCAATGTCCTACTGATGTAGTGGATAGCTCTTTCCTTATTGTTGTGATCTTCTTGAGCTAACAGGACACCCAGTGACGTATTCATAGTAGCGATGTAAAGGATGAGCGAATTCCTAGGAATAGGAGGCATCAGTATTGGCAGATTCACAAGATACTGCTTGATCTGTCTTATCCCTTTATCACAATCTTTGTTCCATTTGTATGTCATGCCCTTGTGTAAAGTCTTAGTGAAGGTTTGTGACTTGTCAGGCAGTTGTGAGATGAAGCACCAGATATACTGTAATTGGCCTTGGAGCCCTCTCATCTGTCTGATGTTGTATAGCGGTGGCATTTCCATGATGGCTTGGACCTTCTCAAGATCCACTTCTATGCATTTTGCAGAGATGATGTAACCAAGTAGTTTTCCAGATGTCACCCCGAATGCACATTTCTTCAGATTAAGCCATAAAATGAACTATTCCATGCAATCTAGTATAGGACCTAGATTGGCAAGGTGTGTCTTTTGTTGTATGCTCTTAGCTAGAGTGTCATAAACATATTCTTCCATCATTTTATGCATCATGTCATGGAAGATAGTGCTGAAAGCCCTTTGATATGTAGCTCCAACATTCTTGAGCCTGAAAGGCATGATGTTCCAACAGAAAGTGCCCCATGCATGCACATGTGAAAGAAGTTTTCTCTTGATCTTTTGGTGCGATTTTAATCTAGTTGTAGCTAGAGAAACCATCCATCAGTGAGTACATTTCATAACCTGTTGTCATGTCTACAATCATGTCAATGTTGGGTAATGGAAATTCATCTTTAGGACATGCCTTGTTCAAGTCTCAAAAGTCTGTGTAGAATCAGATGGTTTTGTCATGTTTAGATACTAGAAAAATGTTGGAAATCCACTCCACATAGTCAATTACTCTGATAAATATAGTTTTAAGAATTTTTTCTAGTTCAGCTTTGATGAGTAATACCACATGTGGATGCATATTCTAAATCTTTTGTTTGACAAGCTTGATGCCTAGTGCGATGGACAAGTGATGCATGATCAAATTAGGATCCAATCCTGGTATGTCCGAATATGTCCATGCGAAGTTGATTTTCTTTCTCTGGAAGAAGGTAATGAATTACTCTTTTTCTTCCTCAGATAATGACTGTTCTAAATGAATGATTTGAGGTTTTGCATCTGTACCCAAGTTCACAGGTTGAGTTGGTTCATTTAGCACTAATGACCATTCCTGAAAGTGATTTGGAAGCGTATCAAGTATCCCATCCTTGGGCACCTCAGAGAGGTTTTCACCCTCGGATATGTCATTTATTTTTACTTTTTTAGGCTTTGATACTGTCACAACATGGTTTTTACCATCAAAGTGCCTATTATTTCTTCTTTTAATTTTGTGACTGAGATACTTGATATTGGCTTTAGTCATGTTGACATTGTCTACACTGGTGGAGGAAGTTACTGGTTTGACAGTGTTAAGGTAGCAGGCAAGAGTATAGTCACTCTGGGATATAAGGACTTCATTAGATGGAGAGGAAGAGTTCTAGTCTATGAGCTCAGGATGGCAAAGTGGAAGAGAGGTGATAGGTTCTAGTGCATTCATGGTGTAGTCATCAAAAGTGTGGACTAGCAAGTCAAGACCTAAAGTGATCTCATCTAGAGGCGCAGTGAAATTCCTTTGACCCCTCGCGACCATAGTAGAAGAAAGTTAAGATTTATGGAATCAAACTTGTTTTTCCTAACACTAGACCCTTCACCTCTTTCAAGAGGGTTTTTGTAGGCATGTACAGTATCTACATCCCTGTCAAAGGTTGCATCAGGTAGGGAAGCAAATTCATACTCGTATGAGTCAGTACTTCTTGAGATAGGTACCTCATCACCACTTGCAGTACCATCTAATTTTTGTTCATCTCATGTAGCAGTGATGAGTTGTTGGATTTTTTCTTGTTTAAACCTCTCTTGGAAATGTTGTGGTATGTATAGTTCACCTTGATGACCATGATGTTGTGTCTTTCTCAATCACTCATATTTTAGTGGAGTGAGTGGAGCAGTTTCTTCAGAGTTGCTATTAGTCTCGATCATACTGACATGCGGTATAAAATCATTTGGCTTGGAAAAGAGTGCAGAAAGATCTAGAGGAATAGGACAAGGAAAGGAATCCTCATCAGAGCTATCCTCTGAGTTTCCATTTGTAGATGTGCCTTCAGGTTCAGGTTGGTGATATAGTTCTGGCACAAATTTTTTAATCCCTAAGTGAAACAGGATCTTCTTGAAGCCTAGGCCTACACTGTCCTGTGTTCGTCTACCAGTAGCTTCAAGTGGTTTGAGCAATCCTTTATTGTTCACTCCTATAGGGCCATTCCCTTTATAGACAAAGCGCTTCATAAGATGGAGACCCTTTCCATATTGTTCAGGTTCTATTTCAAGAGGTGGAGTGATTGTCTCAGGTATATCCTCCTCTTTATAGATCTAGGCTGCAATAGCCTTGTTTTCATCTTCATCCTCTAGTGGTGTCATGGCCTGTACAAAGGTGTCATCATATAGTGTTTGAGGAGGAGTAGTAGAAGGTTTTTTGTTCTTAGAAGTCTTTCCATAAGAATGTGGAGATAGAGGTAGAGATGTTATTGATAACACAGGTGCAATCTGATATCCCCCATGCCAGTGTCCTTGAGTTTCAGAGTTTTTTCCATTTCCTTTAGCTTGGCAATGAAGAACTCAGTAGACACTCTGTTGGTGGGAACAAAACTATCAGCATTTGGTAAGCATGTTGCAATCATAGCTTTTATTGGTAGGTATGGTCACTTTGGATCCTTGGAATGGGAATTTTATGCATTGACGATAGGTTGAAGGAATCGCTTTCATTTCATGGATCCACGTTCTTCCCAACAGTAAGTTGTATGCTAGGGGAATGTCGAGCACCTAACAGATAAAATCCCTTTTGATAGGTCCAACTCAAATTGTTAACACAACTAGCCCTTTGGATTTTTTCTCTTCTTCATCATATGCCTTAATGGTGATTTTTTTACAGGCATCTATGCAGTCCTCACCATAGCCTAACTGAGCAAGGAAGCTAGTAGAGCAGATGTTAAGGCCAGCGTTGTTATCTATAAGGACATGACAGACATGCTTTGGGCCAATCATGACCTTGATATGCAGGGGGTTATTGTGCAGATGACTCAAGGAATGATCGTCTTCTTCAGAGAAAAACATATAATGAGATGAGGTTAGGTGACCAATCATGGATGTAAACCGGTCTAAATCTAAATCTTTTGGAACATTTGCCTCAGTGAGGGCTTTGTCAAGAATCTCCCTGTGAGAAGACAATATTTTCAGTAGCTCGAAGATAGTAATATGAGCGTGGGTTCTTTGCAATTGGTCTAGTATGTTGTAATTAGCAGCATTAGGCAAGGGGACCAATTTCAAGTTCTTGTTAGTAGTGCCAACAACAACTTTATCTGCAGGTTTTTTTGGTGCAGATGTAGAAGACTCAGGGCCTTTGAGAACAATCTTCGCATGAGACTAAGTAATGGCGTTTGCACAAACTTGAGATTGTTCTTATTCAGAGGAATGAGACACAGCCCCTCGCATGATGAAGGGAGTTTTGTGTTTGGGAGTGTCTTCTCTTCCCTTGATGGTAATAACGTCATAGTATTCAACTTCGACAGGTTCAACCATATTAATGATATTATCATTAGTAGTTTATGTATAGTTGACCTTGGCATTAGCATTTTTATCTTTAGAGGATTCACCTTTCTCATAAGGAGGAAAAGGGTCTTTGAATGCCTGGTGATCCGAGTTCTTATTGTGACTCCCCATAGCAACATCCTTACTGTTGATAAGGTCTTAGATTTTATGCCGCATTTGAATGTAGCTAACTGTTTTGTGACCCTTGTTCTAGTGGTAATCGCAGTATGCAAATTTATTCCACCAAGAAGGTCGTGGTTGTGGATCGAAAGGACGTGAATTATCTAGAGGAGTGAGTATTTGGTTTTGCAAGAGAGTCTTGTAAACCACATTGAGGGTTTCTCCTAGAGGAGTGAACTCACGCTTGGGTCGAGGAGCTCAAGGTTTAGATCTAGAATAGTTCAAAAGTGGTTTAGTTTCTGTCGTAGCCTATTTAGTGGCTTTGGCTGCCTTCATAGTGGTAGTAAGATTAAACACATCCTTTGGAGGCTTGGGATTTACATTGTCAACAATTCCATCATTCACAACATCCCAGTTCTTGTTGAAAAATTTAGGTTTGTCTTTTCTTGAGGAGGAGGACCCCTATTTTTTATCCTTATGTAGGGTCAGCTCTCCTTTCTTAACCATGAATGTTTCAATTTGCACAGCTTGTTTGATCATGTCATCAAAGTTCAAAGGACCTTGTAGCTGTACTTTGTACCCAAACTCATGAAGAAGATTGTCTAAAGTGATGTCAAGCTTTTCAAACTCAGGTATTTTACGAGAATGTTTTGTATAAAGTTTTCTCCACCTTTGTAGAAATGTCAAGAAAGGTTCCATGTCATTGTTTTAAGCTGCAAAGATCACGGATGTTAACCAGATGTTGGATGTTATGTGAGTAGTGTTGTGGAAACAGGTTGGCAATATCATCAAAAGTCTTGATGCCAGTAGGTAACCTAGAGAACCACTCCATTGCATGACCTCCCAAACTACATGGGAAGAGACACATGAGGTAATTTTGGTCATGTACAAAATCCATAGATAGAGCACCAAACTCTCTTAGATGGTCTTGAGGATCAGAGGTACCCAAGTATTTTTCACACTTAGGAAGTTCAACTCCTTTAGGAAAAGGAGGCATGCAAAGACTTTCATTGAATGGGAACTGAAAAATGCTATCCAGCATGAACTGTGTGGCTAGTTTGTCCTTATTCTTCATAAGTTGAAGGAGTTGTTCTTGCACGATTTGAACTTGTTTCTATAATTGGGAGTTTTTCAGTTTCTTCCTCCTTTGCGACAAGAGTCTCTATGTTGTAGTTTGAGGATAGCTTGGCCCCTTGATTAGCTAGCTCGAGTAGATATGTCTCCTTCTCTTCCTTCATGAGGATCTCCATCATTTTATGGAAGTGTTTATTTTTGTGAGCATCCACTATATCTTCCTGAGTTATTACCTCCTCCTCATCACTAGGGGTTTTTGATAATGATATTTACCCTTGGAGGTTTTATATTGATCATTATCTTTGTTATGTTCACCCTTTTGATTTTGGTCTTCCATCTTGCTGGTATGCAAGTGTGCAGTGCACAGATACTCACTACAGGGAAGTTGAGTATGTTGTTGTGTTGTACCTATGGGAACCCTTGTTGTGTTGATAGAGTTAGATTCAAATAACAACTCTTCAGAGTTTTGATGCTCTTGAAACAATGGGTTTTAGACCCGGCTGAAGTTCTCTAGGAATGATCATCTAACGTAAGGTTGGATAACATGAGAGAGAGACTGAGATGATACCTCTTTAGGCATACCTGATGAAGAGGAATGTGAGGATCCCCCATTGAACTCAGACTATGTGACAAGTTTGGAATGACCTCTTCCTCAGTTTTAGGGTCTACCTCTACCTCGTCTAGTGATACGTAAGGGGAATGCATTGCTACTTCGAGTCGCAATAGTCATAGACAAAAATTATGTAAGGAGAGTGAACTAGGACTACACATAGAACTATGTCTCAAGATAAGTGCACAAGAGTGACAATAGGTGAAGTATACCTGGCACGAGTCATCAGAGATAAGGTTAGAATAGTCAAGAGATGACTATCATGTCGCAAGGTATGATAATGTAGACACCCTAAAATGGACAGGCTTGCGACTTGACATTAAAAACACTAATTTTCATCTATTAATTAATGGTTTCTTAATCATTAATTAATCATCTATTTTCTTCTAAATTCATTTCTCAAATCATCTAATCAAATTCTCAACATTAATTAAATAATTAATTTTATTTAATTAATTAACATTTAAATGATTAAATTACCATTGTTTAATTAATTAAATTCAATTTCCTATAGTTTAAATCAATTATTTAAACTTACTAATTTATTCTTCCAATTAAATTAATTTCAATTAAATTAATTTAATTTCATCAAATAAAGCAATTCTTAATTAAAAAGAATTCAATTATCTCACAT
>MU225893.1:378713-389513 GCA_018584345.1 Thuja plicata
TCATTTATTTATTAATTGTTTTCAACATGTGAGATAATTGAATTCTTTTTAATTAAGAATTGCTTTATTTGATGAAATTAAATTAATTTAATTGAAATTAATTTAATTGGAAGAATTTAATTAGTAAGTTTAAATATTTGATTTAAACTATAGGAAATTGAATTTAATTGATTAAATATTGGTAAATAATCATTTAAAGGTTAATTAATTAAATAAAATTAATTATTTAATTAATTTTGAGAAATGTATTAGATGATTTGAGAAATGAATTTAGAGGAAAATAGATGATTAATTAATGATTAAGAAACCATTAATTAATAGATAAAATTAGGGTTTTTAATGTAAAGTTGCAAGCCTGTCCATTTTAGGGTGTCTACACTTGTTTTTTTAATTAATGATACTTAATAGCGTTGTGCTTTGTCTTAGCATGCATGAAAGGGTTCTTTGAAATGTTGATAGCACTTTTATTATCACAATAGATAATCACTAGATCAAGGATTTCCATATTCATACCTTTCAGCAATTTCTTGATCCATGCAATGTTAGAGCAATTTACAGCAGCAGCCACATATTCTGCTTCTGCAGTAGATTGAGAGATGCATCCTTTCTTTTTACTTATCCACGTGACAATTCTGTCACCCATAAAGAATGCTCCTCCTGTTGTGCTCTTTCTGTCATCTATGTTTCCATCCCAATCAACATCTGTATAGACTTGAAGCTCAAATTTGTCTTCTTTATTATACCATGGACCATAGTCTTCAATATTCTTTAGATATCTCAAAATTCTTTTGATAGCAGTCGTGTGTGATTCCTTGGGATTAGCAGAGAATCTTGAAACTATTCCAACTGCATGTGATATATCTAGTCTAGTATGTACAACATACATGAGTTTTCCAATCATATATCTATATAGGGTCTAATTTACCTCTGTTGACTTGTCTTCCTTTGTTAGTTTGCATCTAGTTGCCATTGATGTTCCAACTGGTTTGGAGTCCTCCATTTTGAATATCTTCAAAACTTCCTTGATGTATTTGGATTGTGTGATGTATATTCCTTCATCGTGTTAAAGAATCTGTAGACCAAGAAAAATTTTGATCTCCCCAAACATCGACATCTCAAACTCTTTGCTCATTTCATCAGCAAATGATTTGCATAACATATCATTACCTCCAAATATGATATCATCAACAAATATCTTAGCAATCAGAATGTTATCATCAGTATCTTCTTTTAAATGCATATTATTGTTATCACTTGTTCTTACAAATCCAGTACTTATGAGATAAGAGTGAATTCTTTCATACCATGCTCTTGGTGCTTGTTTCAATTCATACAAGGCTTTGCGTAGTCTAAAAACCATGTTTCTCTTGTTAGGATTAAAAAACCCTTCTGGTTGTCCAATGCATACTTCTTCTTCTAGTAGTACATTTAGGAATGTAGATTTGACATCCATTTGGTATACTTTAAATCCTTTGAATGCAGCATAAGAAAGTAGAATTCTTACTCCTTCTAGTCTAGCAATGGGTGCAAAGGTTTCTCCATATTCAATACCTTCTTCTTGTGCATACCCTTTGCATACTAATCTTTCTTTATTTCTTGTGACTTCTCCATTCTCATTCAACTTGTTTCAGAATATCCATTTGGTACCAATGACATTCTTGTCATTCGGTCTAGGTACTAATGTCCATATTTTGTTCTTTTCAATTTTCTCAATTTCTTCATTCATAGCACTAACCCATTCTTAATTCTTAAGTGTAGTGTTGACAAATTTAGGCTCAAAATCACAAATCAAGCATCTAGTGTTTAGTAACTTACTTCTTATTTTCATTCTAGCCTTTATGTCTCCTATGATCTGGTTTTCTGGATGGTGTCTTCTGACATACTTGGCAAGCACCGGTTTAGATTTTTGTTCATCATTCTGATCATCATCTTGTCCTTCATTTTGATCTTCATCGCTTGGTACATCATTGTGAGCAATTTCCTAATTTTTAGTGTTTACATCCTGATACTCAGGTGCATTATTATGTCGCTCAATAGTGATACACTGTTGCTCGGGAAGAGTGTTAGGTTCTTCACTATAGATAAATCTGTTGTAATCTTCCATTTCTTTTCTTCTTTCCTCATCATGTTTCTCAGCAAATTCATCCACTTTGACATTTGCACTTTCAATAATTTTGTTAGAGGATTTGTTAAGACATTTATAAGCCTTTCTTTTGGTAGAATAGCCTAGAAATATTCCTTCATCACCTTTGGAGTCAAGCTTTCCATTTCTATCATCTTTTAAAATATAATATTGACTTCCAAAAATTCTAAACTTACATTAGGTGTGTATCCATACCATAGCTCATAAGGTGTCTTATTGGTGTTTTTCTTCAATTGAACTTAGTTTAATGTGTAGATAGCAATATTGACAGCTTCTCTCTAGAATTTTTGTGTGATTCCTTTCTCAATCATCAGTGTTCTGTCACAATCAACAATTGATTTGTTCCTTCTTTCAACAATCCCATTTTGTTGTGGTGTTCTCGAAGCAGAAACATGTCTTTGAGTTCCATGCTCATTATAAAAGTTAGTGAATTCATCATAAATAAATTCTCCTCCTCTATTTGATCTTAGACATTTCAGTTCCTTACCACTTTATTTTTCAACTATAGCTTCATACTATTTAAACATCTTAAATGCTTGTGATTTCTCTTTTAAGAACATAATAGTCATCATTCTAGAATAATCATCAACAAAGAGAATGAAGTATCTATCACCATAATAGCTCTTTATTCCCATTGGTCGACATAAGTCAGTATGGACTAGCTCTAGAATAGAATTAGATGTGTAGGTTTTTCTCTTGAAACTAGACTTTGTCATTTAACCTTTTTGACAATTCTTACACATAACATGGTCGGGTTTTGACATGCTTGGCAAGCCTCTTACTTTCCTTTTATTGCTTATCCTAACCATGTTGTCAAAATTCACATGACATAACCTTTTATGCCACAACCAAATGTCTTCATTTCTATCCAATAAACAAGTGGTCTTAATATCATCAAGATAGAATAGGTTACCTTTTGTTTGTTCACCAGTTTCGATCAACCTTCCTAATTCATTAAAGATCTTTTATTTTTTGTTCTCAAATGCAACACTATGTCCTATGTTATTCAGTTGTGAGACACTCAATAGATTATAGTTAAGTCCTTTCACCCAGTATGCATTTTCACGTCTGATCAGATTATTCAACATGATTGTCCCTTTACCTTCAACCAGACAAGGTGAGTTATTACTCATTCTTACTGATCCACCATTAAAATATTCAAAAGTTTCAAACTTTTCCTTATCTCCAATCATGTGGCGAGTATAGCCACTATCAATAATCCAGACATCATTTTTACTAACCTTAGATATGAGTGCAGTCTCAACATACCTTTCTTCTTTGTCTGAATCATCCTTCATAGAAACAAATACTACCTCA
The DNA here is from genome assembly GCA_018584345.1 of Thuja plicata. Lineage (NCBI taxonomy): Eukaryota > Viridiplantae > Streptophyta > Pinopsida > Cupressales > Cupressaceae > Thuja > Thuja plicata. The sequence goes on from MU225893.1 coordinate 382,174, forward strand.
ATATCTTCATCATATTCGATGTTAGTATTTTTAGCTTTGTTCTCAACCAGGTAAAAAGAATTTTTTCCCTTGTCCTTGTAGCCTCGGTTATCTCTTCTGTTAGGTTGTCAGTTTCTTCGGTAATCTTGGTCATCACCTCTGTCAAACTTCTTTTCATATGATTTGTCATTATTTCTATATTTTTTTTCTTTTCAGGGCATCTAGCAGCAAAGTGTCCAATCTCTTTGCAATTAAAACATACCAATGGTAATTTACCTTCGTATCTACCTTTACCTCTCTGCAATCTTCTATCCATTAGTTCTTCAATCTCATCAAGTTCTTGTTCATCACTATCACTTTCACTATCATTTCTCATAGTGTGTTTATGACTGGATTTACTTATTTTCAAAGAAGATTTGAATGTAGAATCAATAGTTGGAAAGACATTGTTTTCAAAGTTATTCATCTCAAATGAAATATTTCTACCAATCAAACTATCTAGAGTAACATTGTTATTTTCTACTGCTCTCATTTCTTGTATAGAAGATACTCTAATAGCATAAATAGATAGTAAGGTTCTGAGAATTTTACTTACCACTATTTCTTCTTCAAGTACACCTCCTACTCCTCGAATATCATTAACAACCTCTTTGATTCTACTACTGTACTGAGTGATGTTTTCTCCTTCTTAGGTCATCAAACTTTCCTCTTAGGCTTTCTACCTTAGCTCTCAGCACATTTTTATCTCCTCCATGTACTAGCTTGAGTTTGTCCCACATTTTCTTTGCACTGGTGCATGATTTGACATCTTCAAATTCAGCATTGGAGAGTGAGGAAGAAATTTCTATCATCATAGAATTGTTTTCACGCTTCTCTCTAAATTGATCAACTGTTAGAGGTCCAGTAGGTAACACAAATCTAGTATCCAAGTACTATGTGACATCATTTCCAATACCTGATAGGTGGATTCTTATCCTAATTTTCCATGATGCAAAGTTGTCCTTGCTCAACTTAGGCACATCCCTTTTTCTCATCTTGTGATCTTTAGCTTGTGTCTTTAAAATATCTTCCAAGCACACAAGCTCTGATACCAATTGTTAGAATAACTGAGAGGGGGGGTGAATCAGTGGCCTTAAAAATTAATCCAATAATCCACCAAAAATTTATACCACAAATATAAAACCTCTAGTTATCTTCAGTCCTGCAAGATGTATGCCTTGTGTGAATCTAACATATATATACTGCTCTTTGTTTATACTATTTATCCTTTCCTTAAGCTTTATTGAATAGCAGTTTATCTTTTCTTAACCTTTACCGAATATCAAGAAATAACTTAGTGTTTACCAACCAATCATGTTTTAGTAATGTGTAAAGCAAGACATCAAAGCAATGAACCATATACACATTTGACACATGGATTTTTAACGTGGAAACCGTGTTAAGGTAAAAAACACTTGGGACCGGTAACCCAAAAGTTTCACTCTTCTGAAGTGAGCTCAATGAAGAGCCAACCCTATTAAAGGTTACAAACACATTGTTGAGTGCGACCTTGTTAGAGGATTTAAAACTAACAGTTTATCACTTGACCTAGCATTCACTATGCTGTCAAAATGAAAACCTTTTGATACTCCTTGGGATGTATCTCAATATATTAAGGATGGTTAAATCCCACTCGGTTAAGAGATTTTATGAATCAATGGTTAAACTGAATCAGTAGATGATTTGTTCATTAATACAACTAAACTTTGCAGATGTTTAGATCTATTTTAAGTCCATAATAAATCTTCTAATCAATGTTCTCTTCAATTCCTTTGCTCCACTCCTTTCTACTCAGTGAATGTTGTTGCTTCTCTATTTCTTGGTGTCTGCAGAATTATTAGCTCTATTCTTCAGCTTGTATGATCAAATCTATAGGAAGTCTTCTTATCTTCACCATAATTCTCTTCAACATTCCTCCTTTCATAGTGAGTTACTTGTCTCTTTTTATAGACATGATTTCACCATTCTTCTGTCCTTGTTTTCTTCATTGATCACTTCTTGATCCGTAAAGCTTTCCACGCTTGCTTTAGTTTTATTATGTAAATCTCTCCTTATTTTCTGGAATAAAACATGCTTTAAATCTCCTTCTTATCTTTATCTTTTATCCAATCTATGAAAACAAAGTAATCAATCAGTTAACTCTAAATATAGCTCCTGTGAGCTAAGTTGTTTTGTCGTATCCTAACTTCAGTTCTCATCGGTCAACACTTTAGTGGTGCTTGGTGACTACTGTAGATAGCTCGGGCATCAAATTTAGTTCTATTCAGTGACAACTATAGTTAGCTCAGTAATGCTTTCTCAGGTATCACTTTCTCAGGTAACATTGTCGGTTGGGTAACACTGTGAACTTCTATGCTCGTGGTTTACTGTCACTCGGTGTGTATGGTTACCGATGACAAAAACTTTATCTCTTTAGATATTTAAGTTTTGTGAAAATATGTGTATGAGAAATCATACAATATCAAGTTGACATCAACTATAATATAATACATTAATTGATTTAATGTCTTGCATTTACTTTCTGCATCTCGGTGATGATCAACATTGTCATCTTCAAACATTCAATCAGTTATAGTTCATCATATATTACATAGGGATGGGTGAGGACGAAATTATAGTAGGACACATGAGGGATCTTCTTAGGTCACATCCACCTATCTTTGATGTGTCTTTGGGTGGTACAGAGGTTGGGACTTGCTTTATTGTCTTGATCGCTACTTTTCCATGTACCCTTTTGAGGGAAATACTAGGGCTTGATGTTCCATCATGTACCTTCAAGGTTTTTCATCCACATGGAGGGAAGTAGCTCCACATGGATATTGCCTCAGTCTCTTGTGAGATCTTCCTTGAGATATTTCAAACATGTTTCCTTTTTTAGTATTATTGGCAGAGGCGTGTAGATGAGTTTCATGAGCTTCAATGGATGGCTATGATAGTTGATTAGTATGAGCACATGTTCTTTGAGCTCAAGAAGTATGCTAGTATGCCAGATGATGAGCCTATATTAAAATAATGTAGGAGCATCCAAGGTGTAAGAGAAATCTCGCATCACCCAAAAATATTGTCTAGTTTTCAATAAGGGCTATCTTTGGATAGGGTTACTATTTTTGGAAAGTTTTCTATTTTTTAGTAAGTTGTTCATGGGAGCACAAATGTTCCAATTTCTTCCCTGGAGGTTCATTATGGATATATAAGCCTGCTGGAAAAGTTTCATGGTAAGATCAAGTTTAGTTTTGAATATATTGCATTTTCTATTTTGGCAGGGTGGTACAAAAACTTTGAACTCAATTTTGAAGGCCTTAGAGGCTACAAAAAGGGGTCAAACTTTGATCATCTTTTGTTTTTCTACAATAGTGTGTAGAGTGCTTCATGGCATTTATGAAATGGGTTCATAATAGCCAATCAACTCAATGGATCACAAGTTATGGTTTTCCGACGTTGAGCCTTCAGGACTCAAGTATCAATACAAATGGAATAATGAGAAAAATCACTAAAGGCGGGAAATTGAACCACTGGGTGCCAAATGCAAAAAATTCACTTTCCATAATATTCTAAGGTGGTTAGTTGTGCTAATTATATGGGGTTGAATGGAAATTTTAGGGTTTAGTTCTAGTTATGTAGATTGTGGCTCTCTTGCAAAATATTGTAATAAAAATGCCCAAGTAGTTGTAGCATGTTATTTTTCTGAATATTGTAATTTTGTTTCATTGAAGATAATAGAAACCAAGTGTTTATGTTCTTGCCATTATTTTTTGGATTAAGGTAAAATCAAGTTTTGAAGGGGCCCCAAAAACCTATACAAAAAACGGAACTTGTGATAGAGAAAGAAGAATTCCCATAACGAAATAGACCAGCCTGAAGAAAAGACCCAAGAGAAACACTCTCAATAAAAACTCTGACGAAACATTCCCTAACCGCAACAAAGAATAAATCAATAGAGAATATCTGTAGAAAAGAGGAAGCTATCCTTTTGACCCCTTCATATGGGACCTAAGGGTCATGTCAAAAGAAGAAGAATTTTTAACATTTTAACCTTTAACCGTAATCCAACCTTCTTCAATTCTAGCAGCCTCATCCTACCAACACTCCAAAGCTGAAGAACCAGTACCCAACAAAGGAGTAGAAACTTCTGGCAATACATCTAGCATAGGGCCAACTTTAGCCCCAGCCATAGGATTGGTAAATAAAGGCTCTTCCAGACCAAAGAAAGTAAGAGCCAGAACACCACCAGGACCAGTCGAACCAACACCCATAGTTCCCCCAGCAACCAACAGAGAAAGAACATGTTCAACTACAATAGACACAAAACCACCAACAGATCCACCAGAAATAAATGTCAGCGAGGAGAGAGCAGAAGTAACACCATAAGACATAGAGTCAAAATCAGCAGCAACCATAGACCCACTAGGGGCAGCAAGAGGAAAATCCTTCTTCCCAAGTTGAGAGGAACTTTTGAGAACTGTATAATGTTGGGTAGAGGCACCGTTCCACCAGGAGGGAGAAATTTTCTTTTTCTTGAAATTCAAGCCACAATGTGTTGAAATGTGGCCAGTCTTGAAACATTTTTCGACACCTGAAGGGAATGCCCTCATAGTCAAGCTGCTGGGTCCAAGATCCTAAAGTTGATTCAATTTTGATCTCAGCTGGGAGACCCTTCGAGGTGTCAAGGTCAACTAAAATTTGAGAAAAATTGGAATGAAGTATATTATAGGACTCATGATCCAACATCAAAAATTCCCCCAAAGCCTCACCCACTTCCTCAAGAATGGAATCATGCCAAAGATGAAGAGGGAGGTTTGGGATTCTGACCCATATAAGGATCTTACAAAAAAATTTATATGAAGGATTAAAATCGAGGTGCCAGGGCTTTACGATAATCATAAATTTATCATCCTCCTAGAAAAAGAAGTGATCACATAGAATCTTGGTTCTATCCTCAGCAACATCAAACTTTAAAATGAAAAACCTCTTTTCCATGTGAAAGATATGAACAGTACCTAATACCAATGGTTCCCATTTACAAGTGACCCATTCATGCAAAAGGGGAAGGTTGGGCCAGAATCCCCTGAATCGGAAAATCAGTCCATGAGATTTAAAAATCTCAGTACTATTTTCCAAATCCCCTTCAGCCACAGACAAAATTTTGAGAGAGAGAGATCCATATACATGAACTGGAGAAGAAGACCTAGCTCCATTCTTAACCACTATTTTCTTAGACATGATCTTAGCAAAAGACTCCCCTAGACCCTCTTAGAACTTAGAAATACTAGAAGCCCAGATTCACGAAGTGTCCATCTCCAAAACCCTAGCCACTGCCACAGCTGACACATCCCCAAATGAAGAAGGGCAGCCATTGTTGGAAATACAATATGGGAAAGCAAGATACTGAGAGGGGGGTGAATCAGATCTTAAAAATTTTATCCTTTAAAAGAAAACTGATCCATAAACATGCATAAATGTAATTGATATATCAACTAGTAGCATCCATGACAGTAAATAAATAACTCAAGACACAGAATTTTGGTAACCTAGAAACCCAATAAGGTAAAACTGGGTTGGGGATGACACCCACAAAAATCTTCACTACTGCAGCAGTAAAGTGTGCTTGTTAGGGCTACAAAGTTTGATCACAATATGTAATCTACTTGGTTAAAGGTCTGCCTGGTTAAGAGCTATAGATCATTACAATCTACCTTGTAAAAGGATTTAAACTTACAAAAAAGTAAGCACTCAGCTAAGAGATTTAGAAAGGTCTGTTAGAACCACTCTGTTAAAATATTTCACCTGATACACTTGTTAGAATGTCTCAAGAACTGATCCTTCATCATGCACTCTGATGCTGATAATGGATCTCCTCTTTTCAATACCTTCTCTGATCTAATAATCTAATATGTCTTTACTTTGTTTCTCACTGCTCTTTCACGCTACTAGATCTATGCTTCTTCTCTCAAAACAACCCTTTGTGCATCTCTTATGTATGCATACACTTCTCCCATACACACTCACACTTTGTTTTAGGGTTTAAGAAGCAATCTTCATATACTTTACGAATCTGGCATCTAGATCTAGATCAATGATCAGGATCAAATGCATATGCCGCTTGGGCATTCCAATTTTCTAATTGGCTCCATGCCACACATTGGGATCAATTAATTAATGTGTAATTAACTCTGTTGAAATCTTTAAATTCATGAACAAGTTGGCCCAAAATAGTTTACCTTCAAGTTTTTGTCATTCCTAAGATGTATGTCAAAACTGTCTTGCTTAGCACATTAAGACTATGGCGCTTGGCATGAACATGATCAACTTTTTCTTGATTTCCAAGTCACTCGGAAACCATTATTTTCTTGACAACAACTATGCCGGATAGCTCAGCCTATACTGGATGGCTTGGCCACAGTGATGGCCGGCTAACTTGCCTAGATAAATAACTACGTGTGAGACACTAATGATCAACAAAACTTAGAGATCAAGAATCTCCCCCTTTGATATTAGTGGAAAAAACACACTTATCATTTCTTTACATCCACAAAATTTTGCCTAAGTACACAACGTACTCCCCCTAAGATTATACTTCTTACTTACATAATATACATGCCTTAAAAAATATTATGCCTGATACTACACATCTTTATCTGTTTCCTTATCTGATTCCCCCTTGTTTTTGTCACTAATAGCTATAGGGGTTAAGTCATAATTATCCAAAAACAACTTATGAAGCTGTTGTAACACCCCAAAATTGGCACCTAACAACCTATTCAATTTTGGTGCATTTTCTAAATCTTCGAAGTCCTATTGTATTAGGCAAATTCTTATCCTAATTGACTTTAATTGTCTGAGTCTCAAATGCAGAAAACCCAAATTTGCATAAATCTGACAATTACATTTAATTCCTAAATCTTAAATGATTATTAGCTAAAATCCCTATGATTAATTGATTTAATCCTAAAGTCCTAAGTGCTTTTAATTAAATCAATTCCACCCTCTTTGGCTAATATACATAAAAGGAATTGAAGGGTTATTTTATTAATTGAATGAATTATCCTCAAAAGGGATTTCCATAATTCCATATGAAAAGACACTTATGTGTCCATAATTCATTCTTTTATTTTAATAAACTTTGCTTATTTGTCTCAAATGGAGAATGAAGAGACAAACGTTTCTTTTCAAGCAACTCTTCGTCCTCTCTCTTCGGTTTTCTATAAATGAGACCTCTTTTCTTCATTGTGAAGATCCTTGTTTTTGAGCATCATAACTATAGTCAATTTTAGCTTTGATTTTCATGCTTTAGAGTACTTTCTTAACAATTAGCAATTTTCATT
>MU225893.1:408595-439973 GCA_018584345.1 Thuja plicata
GTTGAGTTAAAATCCATAGGACTAATTGTATAAGTTATTTTAGATCTTTGTTTCAATTGAGGTCAGTAGGATGATGGTCTCGCTTTACAGGAGTGAGTTACTTTAAAACCGTCTCTGTTTATACGTAGGATTGAATATAAATGACTCTATTTACAATTCAGCATTAGGCACTAATCTTATTTTCATTTGTAATTGGCATTTTGTTCTTTCTGTAATCTATACATTATATCTGTTATCTTCTTTACAAAGCATTCAATCAGGTTTTAACAGTATTTTTAGGTTTCAATTTAGATATCAAACTATTTAGAAATTAGGAAATCAAGTTATTATCCTCCAAGGATTGTTAACCCCTTTTGGAGGACTTGCTTTTGTTTGTGCAGTTAGAAAGCACCTTTTTAGGCCTACCAGCCTGGGCTCGATCGAGTCAGAATTGCAGAGGCATTTATTTTTGTGCCTGTCAGTTGGCCTCAAAATGATCCAGCATTTTTGAGCACCAACACACCCAATGGTCTGAGGTGATCCCTTGCAAAAACAACACGACAGACGTAGTCATAAAATTCCTGAAAGAAAACATTGTCACGCGATTCGGAATGCCTTTTGCTATAGTATGTGACAATGGTCCGGCATTTTCTTTGGCACAATTACTTGAATGGACCTATGACAGAAAGATCACTTTGAATTTCTCCAACAACTATTATCCTCAGGGGAATGGTGTTGCTGAATCGACCAACAAAAATTTACTTGAGGTGATCAAACATTTATTAGAACAAAATCCCCGGGACTGGCACCAAAACCTTAGATTCACTCTCTGGGTAGATCGTATCTGAATAAAGGACTTCCCCATTCCACCTGGTTTATGGCCAAAATCCAGTGTTCCCCATTAACTTACAAATCCTGGTGTTGCAGTTCATGCAGGAATTCGGCAACCGGGACAACATCATGGAAGTCCGGCTCCTAAATCTGGTGCAAATGGAGGAACAGAGGGACGCAGCCCTTGAACACTTTGCACGTCACCAAGCAGTAGTAAAATGATGGTTTGACCAAAGAGCCCAATATAAGGCCTTTTAGATTTTGCACTTAGTCCTATTGTGGGACAAGGCTCCGGAAAAGAAAGGAAAACACACCAAATTCCAACGGCTCTGGCTTGGACCATACTTGATATCTGAGATTTGCAGGGCAAATACTTATCGCCTCAATATCATGACCGGAGAAGTCGTTCCATTTCCTGTCAATGGACAATTTCTCAAGCACCATTTTGAAAGAGGTGAGTTTGTCCAGAATTGTATTTTATGTAAATTCTTGCTTGTAAATATCTTTCCTGATGATTTGTTTAGGGTGCCTTGCCTTGTAAATAGTTTTGTTGGCTGTCCTCCGGGACTGCCCCTTTTCCTTTTCATTTTGTTTTTGGCTTCGTGCTTTCTTTTTTGGGTTCCCAATGTTTTTCCCACCCTTTTTTTAGACTGGTATGCTTTGCATAACATCTAGTCTCCAGAATGGTACCTTTTGCATTTTGGTGAACTTGGAATCTGTTGTTAGCATGGTGGAATTGGTCTGCACTCCAGAGTTATTTTGTGAGTTTGGTAACAGGATATGAGTAATCTTTATCAGATTCATCCTCGGAGGTCCAGAAATTAGTTAAATCAAAATCAAAGGAACAAGTAATCGGACACACCGAGAGTAGATCAGTCGCAATAGTTTGTTGGCCCAAGTTTGAAAAAAATTTAAATTCTTTTCGGGTTTAAAGTTTTTCTCCCTTCTTTAGCAATTTGAAGTGGATGGAAAGGTGAAAGAAGTACCGCCGTTAAAATTAGCTAAGCTTAAGGTTAATGGTGAAAGGAGTACCTCCTTCCCATCTAAGAAAAGAAAGAAATAAAGAGAACTGGAGAATGGAGGAATTTTGGTATCTGGGGGAAACGAGCAGATTTGATGACTTTGGTTTGATATATTTAGTGCCTCTTCTCTACTTCCCCCAGAGGTCATCGGCTTGATTTCCTTTCAAAGAACACACTTCACAACTGACAAAGGACCTAGGATTGAATCATGTATGGGCCGGATTCTCTCAGACACTTCACACCTTGCAAGTAGGATGCTCCAAGTAAAGATTGACTCCAGTTTTGCTAACTAGAGCTTCTGCAGTTCTCGAATGCGCTAAGGCATTCATCCCAGATAGTCACCATTTGTTATGCCCTGCATACCCGTCCCTACATTTTATGGGAAAAATGTTGGGTCTCCCCTTTTTTTTTGCTTTTTCTCCTGCCTTGCTTTCTTTTCTTTGTTTTCCCTCCAGGATTTTCTTCCGTGAGGTTTGTTTTTCTTTCTGTTTTTGTCTTCTTGTGTCTCCGGGACCCGGTGCCGGAGTTTGGTCTTTCCAGAGCCGGATCCCTAACTCCGGGATTCTCTACCACGATGTCTTCTTTTTGTGAGAAGGTATGGTTACGTGGAATCCCCGAGCCCAAAGTCCAGGGGTTTTCCAGTTTCAGAGTTTACGGGAAAGGTACCACACTTTTTACCCTAGGGGTATAAATTGAAGTTACCTATCATTTTCACATTTACTGTGATAAAAAACCTAAGGCGATTTACAAGAGAAATTGAGGCAAATTTGAAGTGTTTAAGTGTTGATTATTCTAGTGATTAACAGTGATTAGCAACGTTTAGAAGGGGGTTCACGATGTTTGTTCGGGGTGTTTAAAGGATAGCTTGTTGCAGGACTTCAGCGTTCGTCCTTCCCGCATCTCTCGCGCTCTAGGTAAGCCTTTGGTGTTCATTCCCTGGTTTCTGGTTTTCTGGTTCTGGTTTGTTTTTGGTTTTGTTTTCTTTCTAATTTTTTTCATTTTCTTTTGTTTTTGTTTGGGTTTTTTGTTTTTGTTTTTGTTTTTGTCTTTTGGTTGCCTCCCATTGGCGGGTTGGCACTGGCAGAGGGTTGTCCACCCTCTACGTAGTTGTAATTTAGGCTAGTTTCCTGTGTTGTATGTTTATGTAGCTGTTGTGTATATTGTGTAAATGTCTATAAATGGCATGTATATACTTTAGCCCTTTGTATTCTGTTGTATTTCTAATGTATATCCTTCCAGTATTATGTCGAGCTCACCATGCCCTGACCCATGTTTTCCTGAGTTCATGAGCTCGCCTTCTCGACGGAATACCACCTAGTTCAAACTCAGCTCCGTGCTGGTTTGAACCATGGCAGTTTTCTCTCTCCTCTGATGAGTCAGTCTTAATGGAAAATTTATTTCCCATGCATGCATTCAAGTCTAGCCAAGTGGCTTCCACTTTGTGCGCATTCAGACAGATGTTGGCTTCATTTCCATAACTCCTATTTACTACATGGCCATGTAACACTCACGTCAGCCTAGTACGGCTCATCTTTCGGCCATGTCACCCAACGGTTATTTTTCAAACTCTGGGTCCTATGTCCCCATCTGGCTCCTATTTCATTTGTATCATATGTGCTGGAGTCCCTGGAGCCCCGGATGTTGGTTAGTTTCCTCAGTTTTCATTACATGCACATCTTTCCTGGGATTTGATAAACTAACTCTTGTAGGTACGGATGTGAGGGTAAGATCTTCGGATCCCAGAGTGGCATTTTATCTTATATAAATTTTGATAGTCATCTTGCCTTACAGGTTGCCAGCATCTAATTCATTAATCATGTCAAAGGCATCCGCATATTCTCCACTCGGGAGTCCTGATCTCCCTACCACGGCAGTCACCAGGGCGGCTGTCAGGACTAAGATCGAGAGGGCCTTAGAAAAGCTTCCCCTGACCATGAAGTACTTGAAGGAAAACACTATCATAGGATCAAAGATTGAGTCAAGTGTTTAGTTGATCACCAACACCAATGTCAAAATGTGGGTGGAAATGCAAGCCCTGGTGAAAATGATGTACATCCAATGAACAGTCAGAGACCCATTGGCCGTCAATATTGGCAACTTTGGGATTCTGAAGGTTGCTTGCTTCCCATGTTTCATGCAAGCCCTAGAACTTATCCTTACTCTGGCTGCACACTATAATTCATCTTTTCGGGCCGTCATTCTCACTGCCTCGGTCCCGACTGGGTATCCAAATCCAATGGTGTCTTTGGACACCGCAACTTTTCAGGCTGGTCTAGGAATTCCCCATTTCGATGACATGGCCGTCATCACCCAGTCCTTGGCCTTGCAGGAATTTCTAGATTTGGAACACATGGCCCAGAAATATTTGAACAACCACTGGCTGAAGATGCCAAAGAAAGACTCCAAAAGGATGAAGCTGGAAATCCCCCGATCAAAATTCAAGGAAAGCATATAGATGGGGATTATAGCATTGTGTAGGATCTTTGGATAACCCCATGCCTGAGAATTCTCAGCATGGATGTACTACTTCTTACTCGGTATCTCTTCCAGCAAGAAATACTTCAATTGGGCCACCATCATCTCAAATCATGTGGACTCCCAGCTCCTCTAGGTCACCCGGACCTCCAAATTCTACATGATGTCCTACGTTCTCTGAGCCCTGGCACAACAATGCCTTGTCACAAATGGGCTACTCACAACAGGTGTACTCGGGGTCAGTTCGGGCTAGAAGGCTCCCTGGGATTATTTCCCACAAATCCAATGGGAGGCTAGTTTCCTCAGCTTTTTCTGAGTAAATGATGCCTTCATTTACTACAATCTCCTCACACCTACCAGGGATGTCGAGTACCGCCTCTCCAAGGAGGCAATGGATTTGGTCACAAGTTATGGCCACTATTACATTTAGTTCCAGCAGCACACTTATATTCAGGTGACTGGCTTCTCCGAGAAACCCTATTTGTTGCCCAAGCACTGTGGGAAAAAAATAATTCTTCTGGAATACTGTCGACAAATTTTGGCACTGCATGCCCTCTACACGGTGAAGAAAGTAATAAATGTTTCATTCCCAGTCACCTATGGGAATTACTCATGTAGTCTGACTGCGGCAAGAGAGGTGGACAGCAAGCTTAAGAGCTTGGGCTTAAATGAATTCTATCTAGCGCGGAAGAACTTTGATCCGCTAAGCAAAATAGCAACGACACTTCCCCGAGTATCAGAGCCCCATGCATTTCACATGGAGAATTTTTGGGAAGATTGCCAAGATGATTTTGAGGTCCAAAGCCGGCACTTCGTCATGATGACAATGGGGATGATGGAGAGGTTGAAGCTTCAAAAATTCCTGGATGAATTCTCAGACACCGAATCCACGGTGGACCCACAATACAAAGAAAGGGGAGTGGACAAAATGGCTCTCCCTCTAGAGGACTAGAACACCTAGGAAGGTCCAACAATTGAGGATCTTACCCACGATGTGGTCGAACACAGCCATGCGTATTTCAAAAAGGCATGCCCAAGAAGCACACGCAAAGTTGGCCCGTTTGTGCAGGGTTCAACTTCTGGGGCTAGAACCTCCTCACAAGGGGAGGACAGAGGAAAAAGGATAATGGGGACTCAGTCGCAAACCCCATCTGCAGTGCCCATAGTAGAGAAAATGCAAGAGACGCTGGCAATTTCCCAACAAATGAAGGATATGTTAATCACACGGTTGGCCACCCCGGTACGTATGACCAGACCTGTCCGTCCTCCCTCTTCCCCTTCATTAGTAGCATTGATGGTCTGAGAAACTGGGACCAAAGTGGAAGAGCAGCGGGCAGCTATGATGGATGCGGGGCCCCTTTTGATAGCTAGGAGAAAGAAAAGGAAGACTAACTCTCAACCAAAGGTAGAGCCAGAACTTAGGATGCCAAGCATCCAAGAAGTGCAGATTCTTTCTTTCGACTCTCTGGAGTCAAACAAAGAACCTGAGGATATCCCGGAGAACTCCCCTCCCCATGATGAATTTGATGATTTATTTGGGACTGGTGAATTTGGGAACTTGCAGGGAGATATCGGGGGGCAATTGAAGAGATCGCTACCCAAGAGGAAACGACGCCCCCTCTTGGAAGGAACGTCTCGAAGAAGGAAGTTGTCCAAAAATAGGAAACCCGGACAGAAGAAGCAGAAAAGAAAAAATAGATGAACATCTCTGAAGTCCCAGAGATACAGGTAGAAGGAACCATGGAGGATAGACAAACACAGGATAAGAAAATGACATCAGTTGGGGAAACCAGACCAACGGGATCAACAATGACCCCAACTTCCATATTCCAAGCGCCACCTCCAAAGGTAACATTTGGTGAGGTAATTACCATGGCTCAAACATTGAATCTTGGTCCGATACGTCCACCACCTCCAGAGAATGCACCAATTGAAGAAGACACTCTAGCAGTGGAGGCTAATAAAGAACATCAGCAGGGTGGGGAACAAAACCCTAGAGAAACAAATGTTGAACCCAACAATGCTGAGGGTGTAGACGTCGGGGTAGATGATAGAAGCACTATGGAGACAAATCTTGTGGGCGGGTCTGAAGACACAGGAAAGGAGTCAGGGATGGCTCACAACACCGGGGATACACAAAAAAATCCTAGAGGAGAAGAATAGGGACAGACACTAGTAGCAAAGCCACCCCTACCACCACAATGGTTGGTAGAGTCCCAGAAGAGGAAAGCCCCAGCAACACCTAGGGCACATCTCTCATTGGCGAAGATGATGGCCCAAATGCAGAATCCTCCCAAGGCCAAAAAGGCTTGAACAATCCATACTGTTCAGACTGGGCCAGGTAGAGATACAATTGCAGTGATCGTAAACCTTCCCTGGATGCAGACGAGACCACGGCTAAGGCCGATGAATATTCTATCATCCAAGTATCACTCAGGAAGAGAGGAAAACAAGGTGAGCTAGACCTGTTGAAAGAAGCGACCAAGGCAGTGGAGGCTCACTATGAAAAGGAGGCCCAGAAGTTCAGGGTAGAAAAATAAAATAATGCAAACCTCATGGGACTGATGACAAAGCTTGTGTAGCCTATTACTGCTATCCCCCCAGATGTCTCCACATCCAGGGCACCGCTCCCTCAGGGTGACATAGATTCACTAAGAGCGATGAAAAGAAAGGCCCGGGTGGTTGATGAATGGGTTACAAAATAGATGGGAAACATTCGGCGTTTCTTAATATCCACACTCTCAGACTTATATGCGGCCAGCAATGTCCTGCATCATGCCGAAACTACTATCTCTATCTGGGAGGGAGACATTGAAAACTATGAAGCATGGAAGGCTGAGTTGGAGGAACTCATCGGCATCGAAGAAGAAGTCATCTTTGAGGCTAAAATTTTGGGAGAGGATTCTTTTGACTTTGTCCGGACCCAACACTCCAGACTTAACCTCACATTGGGGGTAATCAAGCAACTGGTAGGGACCTTGCACAACAAAGCTCAAGAAGTTCAATATTCTTTTAATTTGTACAAGTCATTTATCTCGAAGGTCTCCAGGGTTGATCCCTTTAGCACCAAAATGTGCACTCTGGAGGAATATGTCGTGGGAAAATTTGACAAGCTAATGGAGTCTTGGTATGGATCCTCGGAGGGGATAGATGGGGCAAAAATGATGTGGATAACTTGCATGGTGCTCAAGGGTCACGACACGAAAAAGATGGTGAATTCAAGGCAAATGTTCTAGATCTGGGCGAGCAAGTAGATATGGCCAAGTATCGTTGGGCCGGCCTCAGGGAAATTGATGAAGATGGCATCACCTGGCTCCTACAGACCTTCAATGATACCAAGGAACAATAAGATTCTCTAGGTTCTGGAGATGATTGTCAGGAGATGTATTTTTTATTTATTCATTCTTTAGGGAGCGTAAGCTTCCGGATCCTAGAGTTCCAAATCCCGAAGCTGATCGGTCACTATCAGATGGTTAATAAAAGTGTCAGAAAGCAGGTAACCACAACAAGGCACATCGGCTTAGAGGATGATTCTGACAAGTGGTCTTCCCAAGGCACCGCCTCAACATAACACGTGGCGCATCGGAGATAGGGAGCCACTTTTCCATTAATAAGGCATGTAGCCTCCATCCCCGGGGGATCAAATTTCTTCTTTTCTTCTCCTGTCTCTCTTCTCGAGGCCGATTCTTCCACTCCACCTTTCTTGTCTCTTTCTTCTGACATGCTAGACATTTTTCATCTCGAGGTCTTTTGTAACATGGCGCAGGTAGTACCGGCACCGAAAATAGTATTATATTGTTAAATGTAAAATAAGTTAGGTTAGTTTTAGGTCAAAACTTGTGTATAAATAGTAAGTTCGACCTCATTTCAAGGGTCGACAAAATTAATGATTTTTTAGTCCATAGCTAATAGCATTTTGGTTTTCTCAGTTCTTAGTTGCAGAGCTCAATGCTCCTTAGTTTTTAGAAGCTTTCAGTAGTTAAATTCTCCTTTGGAGCCACCATCATTGTACGCACCAGTGCTTGCTGGAAACATCTTAATGAAGAAGGAAGGGTTCTATCAATCATGTTGTTAGCATTCTGATCTCTAGATTAACGGTATTTTGTGGTGTATGTTCTTTATGTCCCTTGCTCTGATGTTTTAAGTAGATTAGCAACCTTCTTTTCCCTCGCTATTGATTAAATATGAACTAATGGTTCTGTATTTCTTCGATATTTAGTGTAGCATGTTAGAGCTTGGTTTATTTTTTGAACGTTTGGCATAACTATAGGTAGACGAAGTATTTCCAACTCTGCAATATCTTTTTAAGTTTATTTGGTAAAGATCATGAATGCTTGCAGGAAACCCCACTCACTTAAATCCTCGAAGAAGGCAAGCCAAAATAACCAGCTATCCCCCCAAACAAAGCAGTCACATTCCCAACTAAGATCCCGCACTGTCGAGACCCGACTCTCATGTGCTTGAAGGCTCGGGGAATCTCATTTCCCCGGACAACCTTTACAGACAAAGTTGGTCGGTACCCCGGTACCCGGTGACAACTTACATCTGTTGGCGGACCCGATCACAAAGTCCCGTCAACAGTGACTTCCTCTTATGTGACTTCTTCCTTTTGAGTTTTGAAGAGATGATACTTGGCTCAGGTATAGTGATATCTTTACCTTTGTCAGTATTAATTTCAATTTATGCCTTCATCTGAGTCAAGATTTCCTATTGATCAGGTACACTTCCTATTTTAGGTCCAGTGGGAGTAGATGATGTAGAGTGTGGTAGATCTACCAACACTTATATAGCCTCTTGTTCTATAGGCTCATTTGAAATTACTTCCATCTTATCTCCACTCTCTAAAATTGTTTGTACAACCTCTAAAATAGGTGGATTTGTATTGATTATCTCCTTTTCTCCTTCTTTCTCTGACTCGACCTCAGTTGCCCAAATGGACGATTGCATACCTGTGTCTGCCGGCTCATTCTGATCCTCGGAATCCAAATTGTTGTTCTCTCCAAGTGTAGTGTCAATGGGACTATCCATTGTCAAATCTATAGTTTTCCCATCTCTTGTTTCCTTTTGTGGTTCAGTTTCAGTTTCTGCTTGATCTGTAGCAGTTTCTTCCTCCATTTCCTTCGGCTCTAAGGTGTCTTCATATGTCTTATGTTCTTTTGCAATTGATAAACCAAAAATCTCCTTCCAAATTTGAGTACTCTATTGCACTACTCCTTCAACATCATTTCTCGAAATAGCATAAGCTCTAAGTTTGGGAATAAACTTCTTTTGATATTGATCAATGAATTTAGCTATTTGTTTCTTTGTTAAGTCAAGGATGACTTTAGCTAATGTTCCTTCCCTTATCTATCTTTCAGTCATCAGTGCATATTTTCATTTCTGAGACAAAATATCATATAGTTCTGTAGGGACATGGTCTCCTATCTCTACAGGTGTCATCTTGAATGTCCCCATCATATCTATTAATGCCTCCTGAATCTTATGCTTGTTTACTATACTCTATTTTTCATACTGAATAAATTTGAATCCTGCTAATCCAATTAAACCTTTGATGTTCTTACATACCTCATCAATATTGATTGTTTGTTTGTGTGATTCTATATGTATGTTTCTAGGCACATCTATATCTGTCTCCTCATCATCTTCAAGCTACAAGTATATCTTCCTCCTTGGTCTTTCCTTAGCAGGTTGGCTTGGCACGGCCTTGGTTTCAACTTGTTTTCTCTTCCCTGAGCTGCTCTCCCCAGCATTCTTCTTTGTATACACTTTTGTTGTCTGGACAAGAGATGATGCCCTAGTCCTTGGCCCGTTAGCAATAGGAGAGGTAGCCTTAGGTTTGTCTTTGCTTTGTTTAGTTGCCTCGACAACCACTAACTGCTTCCCTTTACCTTTCATAGTGATATCTTCTTCAGGTTCACTCTCTTCTTCTTCACTAGACATATCTTTTCCATGTCCTGTTGATAAACCCAAAGGTGCATCCTCTACTTCTTCATCACTCTCAATTCCAACCATCTTCTTTAGATTTTTGACAATTTTCTTCCTTTTTCTCTCCATAGTGCCAGCCATCAAATCCATAGTGATTCTAGACTTAGCTTCTTCATAGTTTCCAAAACGTTTGACTGTACTATCAATTTCCTCTGCCAATAGAGTTTTTATTATTGCAGATGTCTCGACGATGTTTACTTCATAAGGTAATGGCCTTAGCCATGATACCCTCAGCACTACTGCCTACACATAGGTGAAATCTGTGCCTAGTAGGAAACAAACATCCTCATAATGTTTTTCAACTAGTGAACTGGGAGTTCTACTTCTTAATCTCATCTTTTTCTTGAATTCCACAAAATATGTTCCCATCACATTGTCAAAATTATCACCTAATTGCTGAATAAATGCATTGATTTGCTATGTGATAGGTCTGTCTATTTTCCACACTATGTTTCCAAAAGTAGGAAATGTATTCTGTATGTAGAAAATATGCAAGTGAGCAGAGATCCAAACTTACATACTGAATTCTTTGCCCTTCTAATTGAAGAAAGGTTCTCGACCAGTTGCATTAGTTGAAGCTCAGCAAGGTCATAAGTATGATCCTTCTTCACAATCTTCCAAGCCTGGTCGACTGAAATGCATGGGACACTATCCAGTCGGCTCGACTGATAAAACTTATGAGTAATAACCCTAACTACAAAATCAAGCTCCAAATCTGTAATAGTAGATATTGTCATCCCTCTTTTGTTCCAAATGGCTCCAGTGAATTCTTCTATATTTTCCTTACTCTGACATCTCATAGTTTTCTTCTCATTAAGAACAGGATAACCAGTTACTCGATGGATGATTTCCTTTGTAATCTTAACTGGTCCATTCTCTAGCCATATGTTCATGTCATGTATACGACTCAGAACAATCTTGATCCATTCCATTCTGAACTCCCTCAGAAAGTCTAGGGCACGAGTTAACCCTCTCTCAGCTAAGTGTTTATGTTCATCTTTTAGAGCTCCATCTTTGCATTATTTTTTGTAAGATTCTCTTAGCTCGTGATCTCTGACTTCACTTATCTTGCACATATAACATGACCTAATATCACATGTGAATCATGAGTACCTTAGGTGGAATCGATGATAGGGCTCCGGTTAGATCACCCTTGATGGCGCTCTCAGGAATTTCTCAGAAATTAGGAGGCACACAGGTGTCGCTCCTTACCAATTGAACATTTAGCAACTCCTTCTCCATTCTCTTAGTTGGTGCAGAAGAACTTGCGGCCATTTTCTTCAAAAAATAAGGGTTTCAAGGATCACGAACATAGTACCTCGACAAGTAACAAAATCCACACTTTCCACTAAAAAGGTTGCTAACGGCACACTGTAGAAATCTTTGAAAATCTTTGCAGAATTCAAGTTCACAAATGCACAATCGCTCTTATGAAATTCTTAATCACATGGTGAGAAGAAATGAAATAGCTCTTCCCTTTATATAGGCTCCAATGGTCAAAAGTTAGGTTAGCATTAAATGCTCTCTCCGTTGAGTGAGTTCCAAACAGTTGTCCTCGGCTGACTCACAAAATTCACTTACCTCTCAGTCATCAAACAAAAATTACTCGGCATACATTAGAAATATATTGTTGCTCGGCACGTATAGTGCATTTTGACTTTGCTCGCTACATAACTCAAAATATGTCCTGATGCATCTTATCATATGCAGTTAAGGACTATTGCACTTTTATATCTTAGGAACTGATAAAAGATATGAGATATAAACATAGTTCCTCACATGTACCTTTCTTTGCTTAATTAGTGATGGTGGGATCACCTTATCCATTGGATTGGGTGACCTCGGCTTCAGTAGCTTCACTGTTGCATGGTTTTTCTTTCCTTATCCATGTCTGGTTCATCTGTGCTCTAATCTTCTCAACAGTGGGACCAGGTACCCTTGTTTTTCAATATTTCGTAGTATGACCAATTTTTAAACAATTATAGCAAACTAGGCTTCCATTCATCCAACTCTTAGATCTTCCTCTGAAATGTGTCTTTATGCAGTTTTCTGGAACATGTCCATGCTCACCACAGTAATGACAGCTATGCCATGTGTTATAATCCCAATTGTAAGTGTTACCCTTCCTTGGTGCTTTTTCTTGTGTCTTTGATGTCCATTATTGTTTAGCATTAGATCTGCAATCTTGTGCTCTATGTCCAAATTTTTGACAGTTGTAACAATACCCATTGAATCTAGGTGTGGCAGGTGCATTATTTGCCTTTGCCCAACATTCATGTGCTTTATGTCCAAACTTATTACAGTTAAAGAAATAATCATTGAACTTAGGTTTAGGATTGGACTTACCATTCTTGCTTCGCCAGATGTTTGTTGTGTGTCCTAATTTTCCACAATGGTGGCATACAGGCTTGTTGTTCTTTGACTTTGCATTCCTCTTTTCACCAATCTTAGATGATTCTCCTTTCTCAGTAGATGTTTGTTGTTCAATGTGACATAATCCAGAAGAATCTTTAGATCTCCTTGATGCTTCCATCAAGTTTTCAAAATGATTCAAAGCTTCATTAGGTCTGTTCAATCTTTCATTCAGTTCTTTCTCAAATCTCAATTCATCTTTCAATTGACTGTTCTCAGATCTTAGATTCATAATTTCCATGTCTTTCCTACTGATCTCCTGATTTGCAAGTAGCAGTTGATTCACCATGTCAACCTGATTATTTGTCATCATTTGTACTTCATGTGTCATTTCATCAAGTTTGATGGTCATCATTCTTTTGTCTTCTTCAGCCATAGCTTTGTCATCTTTATCTTTCTTCTTTTGTTCCACTACTTCACATAGTCTTACTATTTGCATTTCTTGTTCTCTTTTCAGGTTTCTGACTTCTTCACACAATGCATTGTTCCTTTCCAGTAGATCTACAATTGATGCATCGCTCTTAGTAGAGTTTCCATTTTGAAATAGATTTGTAGTGTCTTCTTCCTGATAATGAGTGTCATTCATTTGTTTGGCCAAATATTTCCTTTCTTGCAAGGACTTCTTTAGTTTCTGTCTTGTAGTTTCAAACTGATGTAATGCTAGCTGAATTTTAATCTTTTGATTCTCAATGACTTTAGCCAATTTGTAAATCTCCATCTCAAGATCTATACTCTCAAGCTAATTAAAACCTTTTGTAGGAGAACTGCACTCTGATACCAATTGTTGGAAATACAATATGGGAAAGCAAGATACTGAGGGGGGGGGGGTGAATCATATCTTAAAACTTTTATCCTTTAAAACAAAATTGATCCACAACCATGCATAAATATAATCAATCTATCAACTAGTAGCATCCATGACAGCAAATAAATAACTCAAGACACAAAATTTTGGTAACCTAGAAACCCAATAAGGTAAAACTGGGGTGGGGATGACACCCACAAAAATCTTCACTACCACAGCAATAAAGTGTGCCTGTTAGGGCTACAAAGTTTGATCACAATATGTAATCTACCTAGTTAAAGGTCTTCCCGGTTAAGAGCTATAGATCATTACAATCTACCTTGTAAAAGGATTTAAACTTACAACAAAGTAAGCACTCGGCTAAGAGATTTAGAAAGGTCTGTTAGAACCACTTTGTTAAGAGATTTCACCTGATACACTTGTTAGAATGTCTCAAGAACTGATCCTTCATTATGCACTCTGATGTTGATAACAGATCTCCTCTTTTCAATACCTTCTCTGATCTAATAATCTGATATGTCTTTACTCTGCTGCTCACTGCTCTTTCACTCTGCTAGATCTATGCGTCATCTCTCAAAACAACCCTTTGCACATCTCTCATGTATGTATACACTTCTCCCATACACACTCACATTCTATTTTAGGGTTTAAGAAGCAATCTTCATATACTTTACAGATTTGGTATCTAGATCTAGATCAACGATCGGGATCAAATGCTTATTCCGCTTGGGCATTCTAATTTTCTGATTGGCTCCATGCCATGCATTGGGATCAATTAATTAATGTGTAATTAACTTCGTTGAAATCATTAAATGCATGAACAAGTCGGTCCAAAATAGTTTACCTTCAAGTTTGTGCCATTCCTAACATGTATGTCAAAACTGTCTTGCTCGGCACATAAAGACTATGGCGCTCGGCATGAACATGATCAACTTTTGCTTGATTGTCGAGTCACTCGGCAACCATTATTTTCTCGGCAATGACTATGTCGGATATCTCGACCTATACTGGATAGCTTGGCCGCAGTGATGACCGGCTAACCTGCCTAGATAAATGACTAAGTGTGGGAAACTAATGATTAATAAAACTTAGAGATCAACAGCCATGAGGAGAAAGAAACACTTCTGCAGACTACACAAGCAAAGAAGGCCTAGCACGAGCAGCATGACTATTGCTCGTAGCCAAACCCTATGTGGGGGTTGCGTGAGCCAGAAGGGTCGCGCATGCGCGGAGAGAGGTAGCCCCTCCAAAGAGTCCCCAATCCCATCATTGGCATTCTACGCAGAGATCACAGGGGAAACCAGAACGAGAGGTGGGCAACATTTTGAAATGGATGGGTAGGAGAAGCCCGTGGTAGCGTTTGAAGGCATTATTTTTTTTCACACCATTGTTTTGTTCTTGCAATTTTCTGTTTATTTCTCTATCATGGTGTGTGTGTGTGTGTGTGTGTGTGTGTGTGTGTGTGTGTGTGTGTGTGTGTGTGTGTGTGTGTGTGTGTGTGTGTGTGTGTGTGTGTAAGGGGAGTACCCTTCATCAAGTGGTATCAAAGCAGAAGTTCCTGAGTGTGTAGATAGATCACCGAAGGTGAGGCATTTTGTACCAGGATTGTGGTTGTGGGTACGAGAGATAAGTGCAGAAAAATGCCTCCTTGAAGGAAAAATAGTGGAAGAGTTGTAGGTGTGATAGAAGAGGGTTTTAGAGCCCTCCATAGGCAAGTGCAAGAACTACAAGAGGAGCCACGTAGAGGAGCCGGTATTAGGGAAAGGGATGCAAGTGAGGATGAATCTCAAGAAGGAGAGTTTGAAGAAGAGAAATAAATGGTTAGGGATCCTGATGAAGCTAGGTTTTTTAGGGTCATTTCCAAGATATTACTTTCATTATTTAAAAGCCAAAAATTTTTTTTGGGTAAAGCCAAATTCTAAGGTAAATTCTTGCTAATTACAAATATTACTTTCATTATTTAAAAGTTGAGCTCTTTTTGCTAGGACAAGAGCATTGGATGCCCTGCACCTAATAAAATGAGCCATATAAAAGTCAAGAATAGAGGAATAAACCAATTTTACAAAAATAATCCTGAAACTAAGCACAATTATGCATAAATTGATCACATCTGCCAAAATGGGTTTGGAACCTAATATGTAGCAATTATCAATGTCAACAATTTACAACAGGTGAGTTAGTGGCATGTATTTATTGTACTCATCGTAGAGTTATGTGTTGAATATGTGTTTGGAATAAGGTGGTTCAATTGCATCAAACTTAAAAATATTTATATTGTGGTTTCCCACAAACGCTTATAATAATATTGTGGATAGTTGTAATATTAATTTTCTACATGAATTTATCAAATGTAAGAGATAGATTTGAACTAATATTTACTCATTTTGTTTAGTGTTCATTTTCTTCAAAAAAAAAATTAGCTAAACCCTAATCATCTATTTTTTTTGCAGTTGGATAGTTTTAAGATAAGTTTAGATCGAGGTTGATTTGAATATTAGGGTAAACATAAGGTACATTAACATGGTTAAAGTAGGTTAGTAATAATCACATTTGAGCTTTAAATATTTAATTTATATTTAAGAAAAATTGAATCATTTGATTGTGCATCTTTGTCCAATTTGACAACACTTGCAAATGCCCCTTATAAAAAGTCACATGGCCACTTAGCTTTTACAACAATTAAAATCTAGTTGAAAATTAACCTTGGAGCTAATATTTTAGCTTTTCAAGAGAAATAGAGTAATGTATTGTTCTTTCTGACTTTGGCATGCTAATACAACCATCAACACATCTGAACTTCTATTTTCATCTAACTCCCCTTCAATTCAACATGAAACTTTTATAAAAAATTTCCATGCCATATGCATTTTTCACATGCATTCACACTTCCTTTTGTAGGTTTCACCTCCAATTAGGTGCAAAAATTTCCCCTCCAACTAAGATATTTTCATTTCCTATTGAAACCTCCAGCATCCTTTTTCTACCAATGTCTTCTTTGCTTGTGAAATTTCATCTTCTATAAGAAATTTATTTTTCCATCCAAGTGCAAGTCCACTTTTATTTCCCACATCTAATTAGAGCTCATTCTTCTTTCATTCATCTTTTGTTTGGACTTTCTTCATTTGGTTGACCCTTATTTACCACATCTTGTTCAAATAGTTTTTCTTGCAAACTATTTGCTACTTACATGATCTTAAAATCACTCACTTGATGGTATCATGTTAACCTCGTCATTTCCAAGCATCATATCATGTCATGTTGACATCATTCTTACTTTCAAATTTGGTGGTCTTTTCATCTAAACTGCGCTTATTCACACTTTTTCAATATATCACGCAAGCATTGATTTATTGCAAATCATTTCTTTATTCATTCCTTCCCTCTCCTCAAATTTCCCCTTTGTGAGAAATTGATGTGCAATTGAATATCACTCCCACTTTGCTTTCTTCTTCTACTTTAACATGTTTTTCTTGCATTCTTACATTTTACTTGTGATGGAACCTCAAATCTTGCAAATGTGTAATTGAAGAAATTTTTTCCACAAATCATTATAAAATCTAAAAAGCTACAAAAATTTAATTTGAAATCATTCAAAATATCTACCTCTCTCAAACAACTTTAAGATCACCATTGATTCATGATTGAACCCTACACCCACTTGGTTTGATTTGTTCATGTCTATGATACATGTTTTGAGTGAACAAGGATAAATTCAAGCAACAAATTGAATTATGTTGTTCCTACAACATGCTTTTTGGGCTAATTAATGTCATTTTGCTCTAGGTCTAGCAACACAATAAACAAAAGTAAATTTTTAGGTCTGGGAAGAATATTCCTCCTAATCTACTCTAAGTTAATTAATGTAGCCATGGGTAGAGGGTGTTAAGAAGGATTGCCCAATCATGCAATCCACATGAATAAACATACATAAAATAGGCAACACCACAAAATAACACCAATTTTAGCCTTTAAAAGTTCTCAATGAGGGGGGGAAAAAAAACCAACAACAACACCTCACCTCCAAAAGATCCCTAGTGGTTTTTTGCATAAATTAACATATAATTTGGAAAGACTATTTCCAAACATACCATATGGTCTAGAAAATAACATCATAAAATCCTTACGTGGTCTACTCACATGATTACACTTCACATGCTTCTCTTTGCCACCTCACCTCTTTGTTCTCACTCCTTTGCTTTTACACTTGCCTGTTACTCGTCTATTCTCCTTATTCTTCTTTACTTGCTTACAATTGACTTGAAATCACATATTTATACTTGTATGAGTATCCGATGGTGTAAAGCCCAAAACCACATGAAATGTATCACACTTGAAATAACAAACTTATGAATTTCACTAGTCCAATCATGGATAATCTCATGTGGTTTGACACGCACCTTCCCAACAATCCACACAAGCTTATGTAATTGTTCACAAATCACAATAGTTTAAACTATACATCTCTATCAATCACTAAATCACAACTAAACTCACTCAAATTACCTCAAATTTTAATTTTAAAAAAAAAACCATAATAGCCAATTAGTAAATGTGATTAAAGGCATCAATTTTTTCTCATCACAAATCGCTACCTAATGGTCAAACACACTAATAACCACAAATTTTCAACTTCCTTGACATAATGAAAATTTACCATGATACCCTTAGTATGTTTTGCATCTTCAATTACTTTCTTTATTATAATTTATTACTCTATACTCATTAGACATTTTATTAAATTATCCTAAATTACACAGAAGGGAAGGTTAATTTAATTTGTAAAATTCTATTTCGACATGTTATTTGTTTTCCATGTCTAATAAACCAAAACATGTTATTAAATAAATTGCACATTAATAGAATTATTCTTTATTTAAATATTAAATCTTTATGTTCAATATAATTTTTATCTCTGATATAATTTTAATAAATTTTTTGAAGGTTTAATTTACGTAAAATAAATGTGACTATTTGAATACAAATACATTTACATTATATGATAGTTGAGATTAATCATTTTGATTATTGTGATAATTGTTTTAAGGAAAATATACATACTAGATAAGGTTACTTAGTTTATGACTGAATATAATGTAGATTTCTTACACAAATTCAAGAATCATTCTAATATTTATTTTAAAATGTGCTCTTTATCAATAAGTGACTAAAGTCTTGTATTAGATTTGCAAATTAAGTCCACAATCAAAGATTTACTCTATGTCAAACTAGAGTTCTACTACATAACATCTAGAAAGACATTGTTAAGTCATAAAGAAAAATGTTTGTGCTCTTTAAACCACTTCAAAATTGCTTGCAAGATTTCATATAATAAGGACTGTCATTAGAATGATGCTTGTAAATTTATTACTCTTTTTGATACACCAAATCCAAATATTTATCTCGCGATTGTTTTTTTAATACTTTGAAATGATAAAAGATTTGTAAATCCTAGATTACACTTGAGATTACTAAATGAATGCTAGCAAATGATCTTAGAAAACAATGGACATTCAATTATTATTAAAATTTAAAGTTTATAAAGATTAACAGGTTAAGTTGATGACAAAGTTGACCCTAAAATTGAAAAAACAAACAAAGAAACAAGCATATCCTCGTATTTAACTATGCTTACATAGATAAACAAATCGATAAAATAAATATATTTGAATGTATACATAAATATATTTTTAAAAGCCACCAAATGTACTTATATTTTTTTATTTTGATAAAAACTTTACCTTTTAATTTAAACATGGCCCAACATAATAATATTCACAATAAAAACAAAACTAAAGAAAAAATAATATGATTACAAAAGTCCTTTCTACATTATTTTAAAAAAAGCTAATTATAATCTAATTTATAAAGATATGATGAAAACAAAACTAAAAAGAATATAATATGATTACAAAAGTCCTTTCTATATAAAAAGAGAAATTATAATATAAATTATAAAGATATGATGAAAAGAAAACTAAAAAGAATATAATATGATTACAAGAGTCCTTTCTATATAAAAAGAGAAATTATATTATAATTTACACATGTCTATGTTAGGAAATGTACTTATTATGAACAGTCATTGGCATGCCATTATTGAGTACTTTATATTTTTAAAACATTCTTTTATTAATTAATAGCCATGTTAAACATTATAAATGCACCAATCTTTTATCTCGAATGTTAAATCTTTTCTTTTGTCTCAAATATTTAAATCTTTTCTTTTCTCTCTTCAACACAAGTACTTTGCGACAAAATGATTTCTTCTGTGATATTGAAATTTAATTGATCTGTCTGTACGATGGAGTAGTTTATGAGATACAGATAACTTTAAAAAATGAAAGCCGGTGAAGAGACAAAGGACGCATCGCATTCATCTTAGCAAAATGCCATCCTTGTGCATGTGAAGTTACCTGAAACTTTTTAAGCTATGTTCAGATCTTCTTTTTCTGTGTATATTTCTATTTCATATCATGGTATATTATCTGTCGCACCTGGTTTCAAATTCAGGCAGAACTATTGGGTAGGGAGGCTGCTGATTTTAATCTCCCTCTATCGCTTTTGGAAATTGAGATATTTGATGCCGAATGCAAAAATCAAAGCAAAGAATAAGCAAAATCCTGCAGTTCCGCCTGCAATTACACCTAAAAAATCATGGTGGAACCCAAAGAAATCTCGGATGTAATCCTTGACGAGCTTGGTTTCCCCGTTGTCCAGTTCCATCACTTCCTCAATATCTCCGAACTGTGATGCAACTAACCCGTACAGAGTCCACGCCACCGGGCATGCCCAGTAATACCATCTCCACCACACAGGAATTCTCTGCAACATCACAGATTTAGATCCAATTCCAATGAAAATTTCACAGTTCATCATCTTTGATTTTGATTTAAATACATTTTAAAGTTGGATTTGTTAAGGTGGCTCATCTTAAATCATAGGAATAAATAATTATATTGAAGTAGTGAGTATAATTTAAGAGGGTTAATGATCTCAGAGAAGTCGGTATGATTTCGGAGAAGCGTTTATGATTTCAGAGGAGTAAAGATGATTTCAAAGAAAGAGTATGCTTTCAGATGAACAATTTGAACAACTCAAAGCTTAATATGTGTTCAGAAACTCAAAGCTTAATGTGTGCTTAAAAACTCAAAGCTTAAAGAGCAGTGTTTATAAGTCCAACATCTCAAAGTTTAAAGTGTTGTTTAAATCCAACAACTCAAAGCTTAAAGTGCGCTGTTTAAAGTACTTTGTTTAGAAGTGTTCGGTTTAAATTCGACAACTCAAAGCTTAAAGTGTGCTGTTTAAACCCAACTCTTCAGAACTTGAAATAGTAAGCATGATTTAGGTGTACTTCATAGGAGCCAATATGATTTCGAAAAAGTGTGTATGATTTTAGTAAGTATGATTTAGAAGGGTTTATTTCAGAAAAGTCAATATGATTTCTAAGAAGTGTGAATGTTTTTTTTTTATGGAGGTTTCAGATCTGCGAGGCAGGCCAACGAGGCACAAAGCCTGCAAGCTACCAACCAGCGAAGGCCACTACCTAAATGATTTAAGAACACGAAGTGTGAATGATTTTGAAGAAATATATAATTTAATGAGAGAAGTTGATATAATTTCGAAGAAATGTATATGATTTCAGAAAAGCGAAAATGATTTCAAACAAGAAAATATGATTTCAGATGAACCACCTTCAACTGTTAAAACCCTACAAAAAAAAATATATGGAAGAAAGGGCAGAGATGAAGGTATTTACCGTTCGCGGTATCAAGAAACCGGCGAAGAGGTTCCAGAGAGCATAGAATGCAGAGGAGACTATGGCGGCGAAGTTATGGTTGGGAGTCAAGGCGACTGTCATCATCCCATAGTAGGTGAAGTATAGGAAGGTGAAATACGAGAAGAAGAGATACCAAAAGAATTTGACGGCGCTCCACTCGAAGTCGATCATTGCATAGACCAGTACACTGTAGATGACTGCCTGGAATAGAACATACGGAACCTCAATTGCCGCCTGCACAGGAAAAGTGGGGTGAAAGTCAAGAATTGGGTAGGGAGTAGGTAAGGAAAAGGCAAAGGAAGTTGAGACGTGTAGCCACCTGAGCGAAGGCGTAGGGTATGGCAGAATACATTCCAGCAGCTTTTTCTCTGTAGAAAACTGTTCTTTCCACTTCGACCACAGGCTGCACCGACGATGAATTGTTTACTCCGATGAAAAGCACGGCCGCATACATGGAACCCATTGCGTTGAATAACTCCTGTTGTTCCGTCCTGTTCATTGGCACTAACTTTTTTGCTCAAATTGCTAATATGGGAAAGTTTTTCTGTGATGGCGGGGATTTTTGGGAGAGAAAAGTCAGTATTTTACCTCTTAGAGCCGATATTCCAAAAGATGGTGCCAAACATTATGGCACATATGAACGTAAAGAAGAATCTCACAGCAGTATACTGCGGATTTCGCCAGTATGACCGCCTCTGCTTCCACAAACACGCCATGCACTGCGTCCAGAAAGTCTGAGAATATTGCGTGGGAAAGTGGAGATCCTTTGAGCCCAGAGCAGGCGTGCTCAGTTCCTTTATCAAAGCTTTGTTCTGCCTGCACATGTAGTTTTTTAATTTAGGATTTAGCTTCAATTCCAACTTCCGATGCTTGTTTAAATTGAAAAGCTCGTCTGAAATGATTCGAAAAGAGATTGCATGTGGTTTGTACCGGAGTAAGTCTGAGTTCCGGTAGATCTCTGCAAAATCCACCCCCAAGCGCGTTTCGACTGCTACAGAAGTGATCTCCAACATCCATGTTGCTGGATTGTAGCCATCTTTTATTTTAGCCACCCCCTCCACATTCTGTATTCGATATGTTGGGGAATGAAAAAATTGAGAGAATGACAGAGTTTATTATCAACTTCAATGTCGAAATCATCATTTCACATTAATAAAGTAGCCATATTTGCTATCCTGATCACCATTTCACATGAATAAAGTAGATATATCTGCTATCCTTCAAACCATCTTGATTTTGAAGCCATTTTGAATTTCAAGGCATAAAAATCTTCTATTCTATTCTATATTCTATTTTATACCTATTCTATTCTATATTATATTTTATACCTCATTCACAGTATCCAAATAAACGGTAAATGAGAAGGATTTTAAATCACATGCCTCGAAATACTCGACTAGTTTGTGAGAGTGGTGACCAAGCGGACCAGCATAGATAACCTGACCACCTCTTTTCATCAAGAATAGCTGCATCATAGAGAGCCAAAGTAAATGAAATCCGATACATTTCAAGAAGAGCTTCCTGAAAAATGCAGTGGGTTTTACTTACTTCGTCGAAGGCTTCAAATATATCAATGCTGGGCTGATGGATTGTGCAAACAACCGTTCGCCCTGTGTCCACTGTGTTTCTGACTGTTCTCATGACTATGGCTGCAGCGCGGGCATCCAGTCCAGAAGTTGGTTCGTCCATGAATATGATGGAAGGATTGGCAACAAGCTCCACTGCTATAGTCAATCGTTTGCGCTGCTCCGTGGACAGCCCATTGACGCCCGGAAGCCCCACCAGAGCATCCCTGAGAGAATTCAGCTCCACAAGATCCATCACTTCCTCCACAAATAGCTGCAGTTCCATTTTAAGTTCAATTTACCCACAACCACAAGAAAATGAAACAGCAACACAAAAGAAATGTGTTGAAACAGCTAGGAATATAGGCCTAACTAACCCTCCTTGTTTCGTAGTCAACCTCCTGTGGAAGACGGAGCCAAGCAGAGTAAATCAAGGATTCATGGACCGTTACTTGGGGTGAATGAATGTCGTTTTGCTCACAGTAACCTGAGATACGGGCAAAGGTTTCCTGCTTCTTGGGATAACCAGAAATACTAATGGCGCCTTCGATATATCCGCCAGTTTTTCTTCCGGCCAAAACATCCATCAAGGTGGTCTTACCCGCCCCGCTAATACCCACTAAAGCCGTAAGCACGCCCGGCCTGAATGCTCCGCTTACATCTCTTAACAACTGCAGACGGTCTTCCGTAACGCCTTGCTCCTTCATTTCCTAGACAAAAACAAACCATTTTAACCATTAGCATGCATTTTTTTGACTTGAATCCGTTCCAGAACCGACTAGTGTTTGAGCTCCACATACCGCGGGCATGTCGACATAGTAGTTAACCTCATCGAAGACAATGGAGAGTGGTTGAAACGGAAGAAGCATGCCCTTGCGTGCATTTCCAGAAGCATCTGCTACTGCCCCCATTCTCGATCCACCAGACGACACACTGGTTTCACTGCCACGCACTGCAATGTGCATTCAATTACCCATCATCTCTATTTCAGTACAGCTGTGGCAAAACTAAAACACCATACCCAATTGGATTTCAAACAGAATTAACACATGAGCAATCTTTTTGTAACCTTGAGATGAGGCCTGGTGTGCTGCGGACTTTCCTTTAGAGGATGAAGTAGGGGCGAGTTGCACTTCTCCTGTTCTATTGGCGTGCTTCTCTCGCAAAGCTTCTTCAGACAGCACAGCCTGAGGTTTTTCAAGAGCTGCATGAAAATCAATTCATTAACCCAATTCCCGCCATTGCAGAAATAATAGCCTTAATAGCCTCAATGAGGAAGGATGAATCATGTATCTCACGTTTGAGGTAGGCTAGAGCGAGGGTGTAGCAGATGTTGAAAAAGAATGTATATGCAAGAAGAGCTGCCACGCCCAACCAGTACCAGTACCCCTGTGGAAATATCCCGCGCGATTTTAGGACATAAACGCCCAACGTCTCTGGGCCGTCGAATGGCTGCATTTTCATTCAAACATTGATCATTGATTGAAACAAATTGCTACCACAACAATCTATTACAGACCAAGAACAGTATTTATATTACAATACCTTCTGCCACCTGTCACCCAAGAACTCGTTAGTAGAGATGGCATTCTGAGCATACATGAGAGGAGATATCCAGTAACCCCATATCCACCATCCTTTGATGCTATCTGTACGACTATCTTACAAGAATTAGTTAATATATTACCAGGCGCTCAATTGGGTATTATTTAATCTAACTTGATTGCACTCACGTCTAGAGAGAAGAAATCCACCGAGAAGCAAAACGACCATCAATGCAAAGGAGCCGAATGTGTTTGCGACAACCATGTCCCGCCCAACAGACGCAATAAATCGAAACAATCCCAATGCCATCTGATGGACGAAGAATAGCAGCAAAAACTGGCGAAACAACCTACAAAGTGAATTCAACCCGGTTTTTTCAATACTTGATGAGCTCATAACAAATTTCAATGAAACCAGAATAGGCAAAAGAGGTACGAGGATGCGCACCTTCCAACATTGGGTTCGAAGCCAATTACATAATAAGTAAGAAAAACCCAAATCCCGGACTCCAGAAATGAAATCGGAATCCTGGTAACCCACATGGGGAGTGAGTATGCCCAGGCGGGATAGAACAGCAGATCCCTTTGCTTGTAAAATACAGGAAGCTTTTGTATGGCCATTGCAAGCTCTGCAAACCCATTGAACATGCAGGTAACCAAACCGAAAAAGAGAGCCCCCATGTAGACGGTCCCATCTTCTGGTGTATTGTGGTGCATCTTTGTCCGTACAAACAATGTCATCGTGACCATGGCCATGACAATCAGCTGTCGAACATATTCGTACTTAAAAGGTATCAGATTTTCACAGTTCATACTAATTTACGCATATCATTTCTGAATTCAATTGTATACAGATTTGAATAATGTTTCCAATTATGTTCCATGATTGTTTCGAATCTCACTGTATTACACAAAATAAATCTTACACAATTGAATTCAAAAATGGCATACATTCATTCCCGTTTAAGAAAACCGTATTCATGCATAAATCAGGCACACCAAAGATTATGCCATGGAGAGAAAAAAGTATTATGCAAGCAAATTATATTTGGTTTTCTGCTTGCTCTACAGTCGTGCAGGTGGATTGTAATGTTGAATCGTTTAGTTGCCTTACCGAAATGACCAATGGTGAAGGAAAGGGAAACGACAACTCTGTTAAGTTGTACAGGGTCAAAAGCTATATCATATTCATGGGTTAAAAACTATATCCTATTCATGGTTACTTCGAATGAAAGCGAAGTAGGTCAGTCATAGTCGTCGTATGCAGAATAGGCAGGTCAAACAATCGCCGAATCTGAATGACGAGGATTTTAAGGCTACTTTTGAGCAATTTTTAAAGCCTAGTAGGGTTTAATGAATCCGTCACGAGCACCCGAAAGCCAATGATTACAGGGAAACTATATTCCCGGCTACAGGAAAATAGGTATGAATCCGAAGCTTTTGAGGGTACAGGCGATAAGATAGACGTCTCATTTACAGGACGAGCTTGAGATTCGGGAGGTGAAGATACCATGATCGCACTTGTACGCATGGTACAAGTTACAACAATACAGTAAAAAATTAAATGGAATTGATAAACGAAAAACATCATTACCACCAGAGCTGGAACAATAATTACAACCAAAGGTTAATATAGGCGTCAGAACTGAGTACGGATAGATACCCAATATAAAAATAAAAAAGTGGGATTTCAAGGCTTTTGAATAGTTCAAAACAGATTGAAGTGAGTATGAGAATCCGACACACTTCAGACTTTTACATGGGGTACATGATTTGCAGTCGCTAATTTCGAGATCTGAGCTCTGTAAAACGAGTAATTTAAGCAATGTAATATAGCTCACCTGCACCAGTTTGAAGACAAAGACGAAGGAATTTCTTTTCATCAAGAGACATTCTCGCGAGAAGCAAGTGTTGAACAATTCCCTTGTGCTGACGCCGTACCTCGAAGTGGTAAGGGCCGCGGGATGGCTCTTGCGTTTGTCGAAAGGTACCGACAACTCTTCCGCCAATTTTTGGCCAACGTGAAACGAATGAAATGCCTCTGCAAATTCCCTAACAGACACATATCTATACGGTTGGGCTTTAAAAGCCCAATACTGCTGCTGATCTTTTCTCGAGGTAACCTACAATCAAACAGAATCAAAACGGATATGACAGCCGATCGTGTCAATGATACTGTACATTGTACTAAACAGAATAAAAATACAAAAAAAAATGACTTACCTCTTGCAAGAAATCCGCCACGCCTTTCCGTTCGGGGCACTTAAAGCCCATGGATTCAAAGAATTCGAGTACGTGCTCGCGTGGTCCCTGATACACAATTTGCCCATCTGAAAGAAGAACAATATCGTCGAACAAATCGTAAGTTTCCGGCGCCGGTTGTAAAAGAGAAATAAAGGTGGTCGCGTCCAATACATGAACCGACTGGCGAAGACATTTCACAATTTGATAGGTTGTAGAGCTGTCCAATCCAGTTGATATCTCGTCCATGAACAGTGCCCTAGCTGGGCCTACCAGCATCTCACCTGCCACATTGATCCATCACCCATACCACACAATTTCTTTACTTACAATTTCGTTTCTGATTTGACCTCACATTTGAATTTACTCGTCTTTGCAAAAATCTCAGAGTAGAGTCCTGCATTACACGCACCTGTAGTTACACGTTTCTTCTGTCCCCCGGAAATTCCTCTCCTCATTTGGTCACCGACTATGGTATCTCCGCATATGTCGAGGCCTAGTATCTGCAAATCCCAGTACAGAGAGATACAAATGGGTTTTCTTACCTCACCTGGTAAGAGACAAACATCATACAGCTTTTGGGTTGTATGCTTAAAAATCGATACCTTACCTTGAGTATGTAGTCGGTCACGAGACTGGTTGCCTGCCCTTCCAGTGCTACGGACTGCCCAAATGAAAGTTAAAATACAGTAGATGCTTTGCATTGAGAAACTAGAGCCAAGTATGGAAGAATTCTAAAAAGGGAAAGAGAAAACATCATCACACCTTCATGAACACATCAATATCCGGATCAGGCTTGATACCCGCTTGCTTTTCTCTTCTGGATAGTTCAACCAGCATGTCTGTATGATTTCACTCCTCGTGAGCTTGTAAAATTTACAGGTCTGAGTACACAATACATCCATTCCTAACTCATATTCTAGCATCTTACAATTTGGGTCCTCTGAGACCGGCAGATCCGTTGGAGCTATTGAAGATTTTGAAGTAAAACCCAAATTCACAAATCACATTATTTTTGACAGCTACTGTTTCATAGTTTAATTCGAACACAAACATACCAAATCTTGTGCCAACACCCTGACATCGCCCAGAGAAGTCCAAAGTTTCTCGCACGGTCATTTCTCCAATATGCAAGTCATGCTGGCTAATGTAAGCCGATGTTCGTTGCGGCACAAATTCGTCAAGGTTGTGCCCATTGTAGGTCACATTTCCACTCAGCTGCATGAATTACAGAGCACAGAGTTAAGCTACTGTTAATGGAACAATCCACAGTAACTTGGACTATAATTATATGGTATACTTGGTATGCAACTATGGTGCAAGGCATATGAAACATGTGAAAAAGAAAAAGAAAAAATCCCACTCTCAATTCTGAATCTAGCTTCCCGGCGAGTGCCAAAAGCAAAGAAGTTTTCCCAGAGCTGGGCGGCCCCAAAAGCAGAGTCATTCTGAACACAAACAGAGGGCAACCCTTCCATTCATCAGAATTCCATGTTACATGAAAACAATCCATTAAAACCAAAAGAAAAAGGTTCAACCTGCACGGTTTTATGATCCCACTAACGTCATGAAGAATTGACAGTGGTTTCTTCCTACTGGGGTAAATTCGTAGCCAGCTCAAAAATGCCTGCAAAATTCTCCATAAGTTGAAACCCATGATTCACCAAACCCAAAGCAAACTCCTCACTAAGAAACCAATAAACAGACTTCCCAATTCATCAAACCAAAAAACAACCAAAGTCCTCACTCGAAAACCAATGAACATACTTCCCAATTCATCAAACCAAAAAACAACGAAACTCCTCACTTGGAAACCAATGAACATACTTCCAACATATTCAGCGTGAAGTTGGGCAGAGTAGGCAGAGCTCTGCTACCAATATACACATCCGCATCCACTGTCAAGTGCTCGAAACGGACCTCGATCTTGGGCATGCCAATCCCCACTCTGTAAACCAAAAAACACAAAAAAACAACATCAAAAACTGCAACAAAAGCCCACAAACCCACCAAAACCAAAGGGGATATAAAATTGGGCATACTTATCAGCTCTGTTCCTCAACTTGAGCAGAAACCGCTCATTGTCCTGATCGGCAATGCTGAGCAACCTATCAATAAGCAGGCGACGATCATCAAAACCCAGCTTAGCAATGTCGACTTCATGGTGCTGCCCTGCAACGCCATGAAGAATGCCCTTGCGCACACGATCATATGTGGGCAGCTTCTCCAAGGCTGCCCACTTAAGGGCATCTTCATCATCCTCACGATCATTAGCTGTAGAAGATCTTGAAAACACTTCATCCCCTGCCCGCCAAATTGTAGACCCATTGCTACGCCTGCTTCCACCCCTCCAAATATGATCTGTTGCCTCCATTTCCTTCAAATTTCGGCTCTAATGGGATCCCTTCTCTATACAAAACCAAATACTCATATATATATATGTGTGTGTGTGTGTACAGAGAAGAGGCTGTAGGTACGTGGAGCTTCAATGAAAAAAGGCTTATAAGATGACAGGGGAAGAGAGAAAAAGGGGGTCCCCAATGAATGAAAAGGGGTTAGGACTTGGTGGTCGGTGTTTGGTGAACAACATCGACCTTTTTAATCTTGGTTTGAAACTGCGGTCGGCCACTGGAGCAGGACAATCTAACCTCTGCAATTGACTATGACTGGATATGACTGGATATGACTGGAACCTTTTTAAAGTATTTCTTTGACCCAAAATCACGACAAC
Organism: Thuja plicata; assembly: GCA_018584345.1. Taxonomy (NCBI): domain Eukaryota; kingdom Viridiplantae; phylum Streptophyta; class Pinopsida; order Cupressales; family Cupressaceae; genus Thuja; species Thuja plicata. Next base: position 437,963 of record MU225893.1, read on the forward strand.
CCCCCTTCGGAACTTATAAACCAGGCTCTAATGTCATTAACTGCGTAATTATTACGTTTCAAATCTTTAGGGTTTTAAACTGGATTCCTGATAACCATCCAATATCTTTCCTGCCAATCACATCTCCATATTTCAATGACTTCCCTAACTTGCGCTCACTGCGCACTTTTTCCTCCTCTAGTGCACAAAGTAGGTCGACTACGGAACTCTGAAAAGATGTGAGCTATCTCATAGACTACGCGCCTTTGATGCTAACCTTTTCACCTCATTACGGATCTCATTAAAATAATAATGGTGAACTGATTGTTATGTAATTCTCATAATGAATGAATCAATGAATGTATGTTTTTAATAACATTTATGAGCCTAATCACTTTATAGGATTCATAGATAACATGTGAAATAGATAAATATGAAAAGCTTAAAGTGAAAAAGTTCGGTAATACCACAAAAGTTTGTGATACTACACTCACTTAATTTCTTGTGTGTATCTTGATCAAGAAATCTGCAATTAATAAAAATGAGATATATCAATGAAATAAAATTCTGAATTTTAAAATAATAGAAAATAAATATTAATGTCTAATCTACCATAATGTGTAAGATGGGAATAATAAAGTCTAAGAGAAACATGACATCCTTATCATAAAACGACGTTAAATGAAATGTACCTCATCAACTTCTTAGTGGTGGTTCTATGGCAATGTCTATGTAGGAGCTAAATTGCACTTGATTTGACATTTTATTTGGATTTATTAATTAAATTTAAAACTACACTATAGTTATTTTGTGATTTTTAATTTATTTAATAAAGCCAAACAAAATGTCAAATCAGGTGCAATTTGGCTCCTCCATAGCGATTTTGGTGGTTCTATTTGCCAATCACGGATACCAACATCATAATTCTTCGACCAGACATTTTAAATATCTATTCGAAATCCTCTATGGTTCCAATTAATTATAAATGATAAGGGAAACTCTTGTGGTTCTAGACCATGAATTCATTAAATAAAAATTGAATGATTTGCATCACAAAATGAGTTCCTTGGATATTTTCCAAAATTATTGGACATCTAAACTGAGTAATAATGTTGTTGAAGATGAAAGATATGATCACTTTGAATAATATGTTGTAGTGATCTATGCATTGGGTGTCACACTTACATGAAACTATAATTCTTAAGGAGTTCTTACACTAATATAGGAATCAAAGGCATGCAATCCCATCGCTTGGGTTTTCCAACCCATTGGAAAATTTCATATGCACACAAATTATTATGCATCCTTGCACAAGTTAGATCACCAAAAATTGGCCTATAACACCTTATGTGTAGTAGCTTACTCCTAGTGGTTCCCACCTTCATGACATTCATGTAATGCATTGTCCTAATCCATTTAGGAACATAACATAACGTCTCATCTCAATAAGGGTTTGAACAATAAATGTTTATTTTGTTCCATTGACTACGATTTAGGTGGACAACCAAGAAATGAGAATTTTGTAATATCCTTGAGACTTTCTAAGACTATTTTAAACCATAATAATTAGACATTTGCAAAGAACCCTTAATGGAGATAGTGATCTACTCTCTTATAATAATCTAGGAAAGATGATTTATCTTAATCTTGTGTTTCTGAAGTTGTACTAAAATACTAAATTTAAACTTCTAAAATAAAATCAACCACTAATTAAAGGTATTTATGTAGCTTTAACATATTTATCAATTGTTTTAGCACCTAATGATTAATATAAACCATGTAAATGCTTTAATAGTTATTGTAGACACTCTAAAATGGGCAGGCTTGCGACTTTACATTAAAAACACTAATTTTCATCTATTAATTAATGGTTTTTTAATAATTAATTAATCATCTATTTTCTTATAAATTCATTCCTCAAATCATCGAATCCAATTCTCAAAATTAATTAAATAATTAATTTTATTTAATTAAATAGCTTTAATTGATTAATTATCATTAAATTAATTAATTAAACTCAATTTCCTATAGT
>MU225893.1:465922-483946 GCA_018584345.1 Thuja plicata
CCTTTCTCTTGCTTGTACATTTTATTGCTCACGTTTCTGTTATTCGTTTAGTAGTCATTATATACTTGATTTGCATTCATTTGTGAAACCTTTGCTACTAACCCTCGCCTTTGGAAAGCTGTGGGAACTGAAAAGAGAGGCGTACAGTTATAAGCTTGCAAAAGATATTAACTAAGCTCCTGAAATGTGTCATTCAAGAGCTCGATGGCGGTAAGGTTTGGTGATGGAGGTTTGGAGTAGCAACTTGTAGATGGTCTCTGCAAAGGATTGGATCCTCTCCCCTCTAGCAATCGCACGCAAGGGAATTTTCCAAGCCCGCCAGGGTTCAAGGGTGTGAAAGATGTGGGCGGGGTGGGGGGGGTCGGCTTGCACTACCCTATCCCATATTAATCTACTCAGTCACTCCCTTCTCCTCATTATTTCCCGACTGTGGATTTGAGTGACAAAATTTGAAGAGAAGTGACAAAAAATTAAAAGTAATTTGCAAAGTTGGGGTTAATAGGAAGGGTTCATAGGTTTTGGTCGAGTCACCCAGATGCACACCTAGATCTCACATTCATGGCGACCCACATCAAAAGGCGATATCCATATTTATTCATGTGCTTGAGAATTTTTGTGGTGGGTTTTTACAATGTTAAGGACAAATATACAATCCTTTGAGATTATTAGTGGTATTCTTAGAAGCATCTACTAATGTTAAAACCTTGGCATCCTTCATTTAATCATGTTACAAAATCTTTTGATGCGATTTCTTTATGAGTAAGGCTCCCCAATCTTCCTTAGTAATTTTGGTTTGATTTTGCTTCAAATCTATTCAAAATTTATTGGGTAAGTTTTTGCGGTTGATGAGCGCTCTTCAAATTATTCTAATATGGTACCTTTTCTCTAATTTTGGTAGAGTTGGATTTTACCAGAGATATCCTAAGTAATATTTGTTTAAAGAGTGTTGATGCGGTTTGTACTAAGCTAATAGATTATGAAGACCTTCCCTTTCATCATTTTAGGTGTTTTAAGATGGGTCATATGGTTGCAGATTAAGCAAAATGCGAGAGCCATTGCAAGGACTCTTGGTGGAAAGATCACTATTCATTAAAAAAAAAGGAAAAAAGTAAAGAGAATCCTTCCCTAGCTATTGTCAACAAGAATGCTATTGTGGAGGAAGTCACATGCCTTCTCCAAGTATTGCATAGGGTTCACTATGGAGCAATGATGGATCTTCTCCTACCCAGTAGGGAATTAATGAGCATAAAAATTATTTATCAGATGAACAAATTTGATGAAATAATGGAGTCGCGGTTCCAGACTCTCAGAGATTTTCATGGAGCCAAGATGTCGCGTCTCACCCGCATGGTGCTCTGGGCCCACGATGCAGCGAAGGTGTCTTTTGAGTTCAAAGAAAGGGCCCAGGATGTGGCTGATCAGTTGGAGACAACCAAGGATTGCCAGAAATGTATAAAAGAAATAGATGAAGAGGGAATTCTACAGATTTTGGAGATATTTCAAAAGTGCAAAGAACAGTAAAGTCTTCGGGTCTCTGGATGTTTCCGCCAGTAGGGAAAAGTTTTGAAGATTTATTATTTTTTGAGCGTAAGCTCCCAGACTCTAAAATTCAGGGTCCCAGTTTCATATTCTTTTGCAGCAATCTGCGTCAAGGTTCCCCGGAGCCGACTGGTTGCTACCAACAATTAATAAGGGTCAGAGTGTAGGTGATCCAGACAGTGATAGGTTTGACGGGTGGGATGGTTCTGACAGATGATTCTCCCAAGGTGCTACTCCCGCATTTACTACATGGCGCGCCTTGAAGACAGGGAGCCGCAATCAACATTAATGAGGTGTATGGCCTAAGTTACCAGAATAAGCAAGTTTCCTCTATCAGTACCACGACCCTCTTCTCTAGGCTGATTCTTCTAGATTTATCCCCTTTTCTTCTTTTGTCTTGTCAGAGCTTTGTACATCCTGAGGTGATTCTATTTGGTGCAGGTAGTACCGGCCATGGATATTATATTTTATTAGCAAGTGTATAGTTAGATTAGTTCAAGTTTATCTATAAATAGCAAGACCGATGCCTTAACAAGGGTTGGCGAAATTGATGATTTCTCTGTCCAAATAGTAATAGAAAATAGAAGTTAGTAGTTTTACTTTCAGTCTGTAGCTTAATGCTCCCTTGTAGCCATGATTGTATTCGCCAGTGATGCTGGAACCATTTCGAGTTAATGAAAGAAAGAAGAACAACTTGTGGCCATGTGTTATGTGTTTCTCTGATTTCTGAAGTTAGCGAATGTCTTTTGTGTTGTATGTTTTCCTATGTCCTTTGCTCTGATGTTTTGTAGTTTATTTAAATGATATTGCTTCCCTTTTCTACTGAATATATATGAATCGTTGATTCCTTATGTATTCGGTATTTAGTGTAGTTTTCTTGCATTAGAGCATTGTTGATGTTTGAATACATATTGCATGACTATAAGTAGAATCTTACTCTAACTCTGGTTTATCTTTTGTAATTTCTTTGGTTGATCTAAAAATGCTTGCAGGAAACCTCACCCCTTTCTGAAATCTTTGGAATTGATGAGTAAAACCAGCTATCCCCTCAAACAACAGTCACCTTCCCAACTTAGCTCCTTCACACCATCGAGACTCGACTACTAGGTGCTTGGAGGCTAGAAGAATTCATTCTCTGGTAAACCTCTTTAGGCAGAGTTGGCCGGTACCTCGATACCCAGTGATAACTTATCTCTGTTGGTGGAGCCGACCACAAAGTCCCGTCAATAGAAATTGGCGCTAGAAGGAGGGCATGAGCTCATCTCACCCAAAAGATTTCAATTTTACACTGCTTGAGGGCTCCCCAAGCAGTAGTTTTAGGAACCAGACTTTCTGTGGTATAGGGTCATTTTCATCCCTTCACTTTGAAAGAATCCTTCGATCGACCCCTGATCTCGGAGAGTTTGTAGAAGTTGGACCTCCTGTCCAAAGAAAAAGGACCCACCAAGATAGGAAGCCTTTGAATTTTCCTTGGGGATCTACCACACATCAGAATACCCAAATCCCTCAGATAATCTCGGGGACTCAAGTTCACCAAAGCCAAAATCAAGCAGCCCCAATGGGTACCTACTTCAACAATACTAGGTCCCCAATGGGGCAGTTCCCCAGCGCTACCAACGATCTTTCTCCGCATCCAGAGAAGATCTGCCCCAAATATGAGCATCTAGGCCCCCAAATTGTAGAAGAACACCTCTAGGCCTACAAATATGCCATAAATCGACACCAGATACAACATCAAGATGTTGTAACCTGGATGTTCCCATTATCCCTAGGACCAAATGAATTGAACTGGCATTTGAACTTGCCCGCCAACTCCATCAATAGTTGGCAGGATATGGAAGACGCTTTTCTGGTGGCCTTCCGCATTCACATGGACCCAGCTTGGTCCCACAACCAGTTCATTTCTATCAGGAAGGAACCAAACAAAACCCTGGCTACCTTTAATCATCGATTCCAATGGGCCTTGAAGCGGTGCATGGGTCATTTCATCCCATCCACTGATGTGACTATCCAGACATACCTTAATGCTATGGACCCCTTTGTCACTACTCTCCTTTAGAGAACTACCACCGCTAATGACCGGGATACCCTGGAAAAAGTTTACAACTTAGACCTGGAGTTGTCCTGCGGTTTGAGAAAAGCCCCCGGTGGAATTGGACAAAGCATGCCCTTCAACTTGTTACCCGGTGGAACTTCTTATGCTGGAGGATACAATCCCAATCTGGTGATGGGTGTCCCAACGATGGCTATGGGCCCACCGCTGATAGACCAACAGGCCTGGTATGTTTACTCATCTTAAGCCCAGACAACACCGGGTCTGGAATACATTCCCTGGAACTAGCCACAGCAGATGCAACAACCTTAGACACAATCCCCTAAAGTACCTTTCTTCTAGTCATTCGTGGCTGGAGGATTGTCATCCTCATCTCTGGGAGCTGCTGTCGCTTTCCCAAGTAATCCACCACCCCAACCGTCACATTGTGACACCACTACCCAGCTGTCTTCCGAGGTTGAATCCCTCCAGCGATTGGTGTCCTCCTTGACCACAGACATGGGATAGCTGAAGGTGGGGCATTCCATGCCCCACAACCCCAATTTCCAAAGAGGGAATTTTTTCTCCAGCCAACGGAATGCCAATTCTGGAGGTCGAAACTACAACGGACCTCGGCCCAACCAATAACAATGGAACAATAACATGAATATCAAAGGTCCTCCTCTGAATCAAGCTACCGCTCAGGGTGGTGCTAGACCTAGTCATTCTGCACAGCTCACAAAATTCCACCCCCTGACCACATGGTGTAGATTGCACGACACTGGCTCACATTCCAAGGTGAACTGTGCCACACTGGAGAAGATCATCCAGATCTCCCAGTCAAACAGACAACAGCCTACTGATCCAACTCCCCCAGAACCCTTCGCATCAGAGCCACCTCACACTACCTTTACATGTGAGACCATATTTTTTGGGAAAGACGAAGAAGAACTTGAGTTACAGGGGTTCTTTGACGGATCTATCTCGGTCTTTGAGGCCAACGCTTTCACCAGCCCGTGGACTACCTACAATAGTCAGAGTCAAGTTGGCAAAGGGCCATCTTACATGTCAACACCTCCCAAGAGCACCACCCCCCAAGAAAACACAAAGGATCATACCCTCCCATCGAAAGGACATGGTCCTAACCACACCAGGGATCCGGTCGGGGGGAGCCAACTTTATCCAAGAGCATTTTGATATCACTAAGGCATTGGAGAGCACCACTACCACCATGACCTTGATGGAGGTTTTTCTCAATTGTCTCGAGAAAAATAAATCACTCTTACAACTCTTAGGAAACCCAAAAGTCGTTAGTCATCCGCCAAAGACTGTCACCTTTGACGATGCCAACTCGACAGTCTTCCAGGGAAACATAGAAGATCCTCCCTTCCTGCTAGGCTTGAACATTCAAGGGAAGAACATGTACAACTACCTTGTGGATTATGGTGCTTCTAGTAATGTCATTCCCTTATCCATCTTCCAGAAGCTTGTACTCACTCCCACACCGTCCAAGGGTGCAGTAGTCCAATTGGACAAAACTACCGTGAAAATGGTTGGCGAGCTAAAAAACATCCAGATTCAGCTCATCCAAGATCCCCAAATATCTAACACCATTAACATCCAAGTGGTTGAAATCCTCAAAACCTACGAGATGTTATTAAGTTGAAATTGGTCAAAGGCCCTCAACGGGTATTTCTTGATAGACTTCTCCCACTTGTGGCTCCCCTAGAAAGGGAAATTGAATCAAATCAAGGTAGAGAGTGAGCCTCGAATGAATCAAAACCTTACCAAAGTTGGAAAGGTGAACGAGATCCTTTTCTCTGAATCCTCACTTGGGGTATACCGAATATGGGAGATTCTAACCTTTGATTTCATCCCCGGGGAGGATCCCATAATCGTTCAAAGGATTCAGGATCTGGATGAAAAGCTTAAGTGTGAGGTAGATTCACAAGGTAGCAAGGAAACTCCGGCCACCCTCTTGTTCAACACTTGGTGTCAGGTACATTATCAAAAACACTCTGAACTAGGGTGTGAGCCTTGCATTGTCGCTGCTACCTGCCACATCACTAACCTCCAAGAAAAGGAACATAAAGTTAGGCTCCCTGGACCAAGCAATCCACCTAGTGGTACACCTGAGGTGTCGCTCATCCAGGAACCCAAAGCAGAGGATTCCCAAGAGGAAATCCTTACTAACACACCGCCTAAGCTGAAGGAATCACCTTGCAAACCTCCTAACCCCGAACCCAATCCAAATGCCACTTTTCCTCCTTAGCCCCATAAAATTGACAATGATTTATGGATCCTAAAGTTTGCTAGGTCCCGATCCAAACAAGGCTGTGGGGTCAGAGTGGAGTTAATCAACCCACGAGGAAAATCATTCCTTGCATCCTATAGGTTGTAGTTTAATTGCGTAAACAATGTCATGGAGTACGAGGCCTTGTTCCTCGGACTCCTATTCGCATTGAGGAAAGGGATCACCCTCCTCTGGACAATGGGTGATTCAGAGCTAATTGTAGAACAAGTCTAGAGCTAATACACATGTCATGATAAAAGGCTGGCCGCATACTGCAACCAGGCATGGGGCCTAATTAAAGATTTTGATGCTTTCAACATCAAAATTATTCCCTGAAAATGTAACTATGTTCTAGATGCCCTCGTTGTGTCTGCTAGTACCCTTGAGCCGATGGCTGGTTCCTGACTCTGGAGATTTTTGGTTGAAATGGTCCCCACCTTGTCCATCCCAGACAATATAACCCACTTTTAGGTTTTTGAGGATGACCAACACATCTTGGCCTTCATGGAAAATGTTGGCATCTTTGAAGATCAGATCATGGAATAAATTGATCATGACGATACCGGGTAGGGGGAAGAAGACAATGGGATCATCGACCTACCCATGAAAACCGTCCCTAAGGGGATGGTATCTCTAGAAAAAATCTTTGATTCAGACCCCCGGGGCCAAGAAAAGATATCATCCTCCTCTGAGGGAGGAAAATATGAAAAATTTAACATCGGTAAAGCCGATGAAGAAAAATTGGTCCACATTGGTACCTCTTGATCCCCAAAGGAGAAGGAGAAGATTCTTGCGGTTCTCCAAGAATACATAGATGTTATTGCCTGGGGTATGAAGATCTTAAAACCTATGATACATCTATTATGACTTATACCACCCCCCTGAAACCAGATGCCAAACCTTTCTGAAAAAAAATAGAGGTCGGTAAACCCGTTGATCGAACCCCTAATCCACCAGGAGATTCAGAAATTACTGTCAGCTTGGATCATCTTTACTATCTGGCATACTAAATGGGTTTCCAACCTTGTCCCCGTGCATAAAAAGAATGGCGAGATTCACCTATGTGTGGATTTTTGCAACCTACACAAAGCCTCCAAGAAGGAAAATCACCCTCTCCCTTCGCTGGATGAGGTGTTACATATTGTTAATGGCTCACAAATGATGTCCTTCCTGGATGGGTACTCTAGGTATAACCAAGTTATGTTTGAGTTTGAAGATAGGATGAAGATGACATTCACCACCAAGTGGGGGATGTTTGCATACTGGAGAATGCCCTTCAACCTAATTAATGCAGGGGCCACATTTCAGAAGGCCATGGACATTGCATTCAAAGGCCTGGTTAACAAGTGCATAATCATCTACATGGATGATTTAACAGTCTTTTCCCAGGACAAGCATGATCATCTCACCCACCTCGCTCAGATATGCGAGAGATGTCGGTATGGTATCTCCCTCAACCCCAAGAAGTGTATATTTGGGGTCACTGAAGGGAAACTGCTCGGGCATATAGTCTCTAAGAAAGGTATATCCATCGACCCTGAGAGAGTTGAAGCATTGCTAAATTTTCAAATGCCTGACAGTAAGAAGGAGATGAGATCTTTCTTTGAAAAGATAAACTTCGTCTGACGGTTCATTACCAGATTCACCGAGATTGTCAAACCACTCAATGATATAATGAAGAAATATACTAAGATTGAGTGGAGCCCTGAAGCAAAGTGGGCATTTTCTCAAATCAAGCAGACAATAGTGGAGGCCCCGGTCTTGGCAAGTCCAGACTATTCCCTTCCATTCTAAATTTATTCCTTCCCTTCGCCACATTTTGTCATTGTAGTTTTAACCTAGAAGGTTGAGGGGAAGAACGACCTATTTCTTTCATGAGCTCCCCCTTTAAGAATGTTGAGGTCCGATATACACCATTGGAAAAGAAATCCTTTGCTTTAGTTTGGGTTGTGAAGAAATTTTGGCTCTACATTCTCTGGAGAAAAGTGCATGCCATTATCCTAGACCAGGTTGTCAAGTCTTTAGTGTTGTAGAGTGAATTGGGAAAACTTCGGGGGAAATGGATGGCCATCCTCCAAGAATATGATCTTGAGATGCAACCAATGAAAATAGTCTGAGGACGGGGACTATGTAAAGCGATGGCAGAGGCCACTCCAAACATCGAGTGCCAAACTTACACTGTGGAGTTCATCACTCAAGATCTGTGGTATACTGATATGGTGTACCTATTACTTAACAAAAAGTGCCTGGAGGGGCTCTCCCCTAACAAAATTCACGCCCTGTGACTGAAAAGTGCACACTTCATGATAAAAAATGGGATGCTTTTCCACATAAATTTTGAGGAGATTTATATTTGGTGCATAGACAGAGACCAAGATGCCAAAATGATAGAAGAATTCCACGGGTAGTATGTGACCGGGCATGGCTCAATTGATGCCACTGCCCATCAAATTCTCTGGACTAGATATTATTGGCCCTTCATCTCCAAAGACCTTCACACTCACATAAGGAAGTGCCACACCTGCCAAACCGCTGCTTCTTGTGAGCGAAACCCGACGATGCCCTTACAACCGGTCTTTGAAGTTTGACCCTTCACCCAATGGGCATTCAATTTTATCGGGGAAATAAATCCCAACTCATCCACCAACCACCAGTACATTTTAACTGCTACCAATTACTACACCCGGTGGTCCGAGAAAATCCTATGCAAGAACAATATTGTGGACGTAGTCATCAAGTTCTTGGAAGAGAACATCATCACAAGATTCAGAATGCCTTTTGCCATCGTGTGTGACAATGGTCCAGCATTTTCTTCAAGCGACTATTAGAATGGACCTATCAGAGGAAGATCACCTTGAAGTTCTCCAACAACTATTATCCCCAAGGTAATGGTGTTGCCAAGTCCACCAACAAAAACCTATTGGAAGTGATCAAACATTTGCTAGAGAAAAATCCCCAGGACTAGCACCAAAAACTCAGGTTCACCCTTTGGGAAGATCGTATCAGAATCAAGGCAGCCCAGGGGTCTTCTCCTTTTCACTCAATTTATGGCCAAAGTCCTGTGTTCCCAATAAACTTACAAATCCCTATTTTTCAATTCATGCAAGAATTTGATGCCTGGGATAACGTCATAGAAGTTCGCCTCTTGAACCTGGTGAGAATGGAAGAACAAAGAGATGCAGCACTGGAGCATTTTGTGTGTCATCAAGTAGTCATCAAATGATGGTTCGACAGGAGATCCCAATACAAAGCCTTTCGGGTTTCATATTTAGTCCTTTTTTGGGACAAGGCCCAGGAGAAGAATGGAAAGCATACTAAGTTCCAAAGGCTTTGGCTTGAACCTTACTTAATTTTGGAGATCTGCGGGGCCAACACTTGTCACCTGAACACCATGACTAGAGAATTCGTTCCATTTCCCGTCAATGGACAGGTTCTCAAACATTACTTTGAGTAAAGGAGGGAGGTAAGTTTTCCTAAAGTTGTATCATATGTATATTTCCCTGCCTGTAAATATTTTCCTAGCACTTCTTGGGAGTGTTTTGTCCTTGTAAATAGTCGACAGCCCTGTGTGGTTGCTTTTCCCTTCTCTGTTTTGTTTTTTTGTCTTTGTCTTTATTTTTGCTTTGTGTGTCTTAATTTTTTCAGGTTCCCAGCGTGTTGCTCTCTTCTTGTAGACAGGTATGCTTTGCATGACATCTAGTCCCTGGAATGGCGCCTTACACATTTTGGTTAGTCCAGAATCTATTGTTAGCATGGTGGGATTTCTCTGCACCTCAAAGTTATTTTATACGCATGGTAAAAGGTTATGGGAAATCTTCATTGGATTCACATCTTGAAAGTCTTGACATCAGTCAACAAAAAATCATAGAGATCAAGTAATCACATGATCCTTGAGAGTAGAGCGGTTACAGTAGTTATTGGCCATATCTGAAAATCAAAAGAATATCCCAGATCTGGAACATCTCTCCCATTCAGAAAATCAAAATGGATGGCAAGGTGAAAGAAGTACCACTGTGAAAGTTAGCTAAGCTTAAGGTTCACGGTGAAAGGAGTACCGTCTTCCCTCATATTCAAAAAAAGAGAGAGAAAACTGGAGAATAGAGAATTTCAGGATGCGGAGAATTATACACGATATAGTGATTTTGGTCTGATGCGCTCAATGTCGTTTCTCTGTTTATCTTGGAAATCATTGGCTTGATTTTATTCCAAAGCACACACTTCACAGCTAACAAGAGATTGAAGGATGGAATCATGGTGATTTGGATTTTCTCAGACTCCCACACCTTGCAAATGAAATGCTTTAGGTAATGATGAACCCCATTTTTGCTAACTAGAGATTCTGTGATTCTCAAATGCATTAAGGCATTCGTCACAGTGAGTCACCATTTGTTATGCTCCCTACATTTTGTTGGGAAAATGTTGGGTCCCCCTTTTTGCTTTTGGTTCTTCCTTTGTTTTTTTTGTCTTCTTTTGTTTTCTCTGGCCTTTGCCTCCGCGTGGCCGTTGGTTGTCGCTTCCTTTTGGTTTTCCTCCCTCTGGGACCTAGTCCTGGGGTGTTTTGTTCCTTTGTGCTAGCCAAATTCCAGATCCTGAGATTCTTGTATCGTTGCTTCCTCTTTAGTTGGAGGGTGCGGTCGCGTGGGATTCCCAGGCCCGAAGTTCGAAGGTTTTCCTTTTTCTCGGGACTTGCGGAAGGAAGTGGTGAGTTTTCACCTAAAAGGTAAAAATTGAGTTTCACTCATCATTGTTACACTTACCGCGAACAAATTACCCTCAGAGTGAATTAAGAGCGAATTGTGCATTTGACAGCGAGCTAAGTGCAATTTGCTTTGAGAGATTGACAGTGATTAACAATGATTTAGAGCTCAGACTTGTGTGCGTTCAAGCCATCCCATGGTGTTCTAAGCGTGTTTGTGGGTTTCCATAGTTTTTCATCTATGGAGCACCTCCTATGCCCTTCCCTTTGCATTCCTAGTTTTAAGGTAGGCCCTTTTGGTTCTTTGCTTTCTTTTGGTTCGCATTTTGTTTCTTTTTTTTTTGGTTTTGCTTCCTTCATTTTCTGGTCTTCGTTGTCGCCTCCCATTGGTGGGATGGCTCTACAAGAAGGTTGTCCACCTTTTGTGCATATGTAGAGTAGTGTGGATAATTGTAAAGCTTCTGTAAATGTGTAAATAGCACTGGTAGGTTAGTTGTAGGATGCTCACGTCTGTAAATTTAATTTTCTCTCTTCTTGCTAGTTGTGTCGGTAGTGTGTAGTTTATGTAATTATCTGTAAATTCATGTCTGGTCTGTATATCCTTATGAATCCTACCCATCCCATGGCAAGCTCACTGCGCCCTTTGCATCATTTACCCATATTCAAGCTCGCCCACCTGGTTTTTGCTAGACTTAAACTCAACACCTCGCCTATTCGAGTTGTGACCCTTTCTCTCTCCTCCGTCACTTCAGTATTGATGGCAGGATTAGTCCCCTCATGTGTGAGCATTTAAAATTATCACAAATGGCATTCATTCCTTGTGTGTTAAGACAATTGTCACAATTAATGCCATTACTCTATTTATTGCATGACCAGGTGACAACTCACGTCATCCTAGGACGACAATTGCTCGGTCATTTCAATAATGGTCAATTTTATGGACTTTGGGTTCCATGCAATCCCCCGGCCTTCACCTCATTCGTCGCTTGAAGCAGAATCCCCAGAACCCCCGGGTGTTGATCAAATTCAAAGTAAGTTATTTTGTTTATCGCATTTCTGACATTTGATGTCAACTAATGTCTTTTTGAGGACAGGTGTGAAATGGTGATGAAACCCTCAGAATCCAGGAACTTATTCTATTTTATTATGTGTATTAAAGGTTGTCCGGTCTTGCAGGCTACCAATAACTCAAAGTTCAAATATGTCTGAGGTATCTTCCCTCCCCGAAGTCCAGAACTCCCATCTACCTCAATAAGGGCGACCACTAAGACAAGGGCCGAGAAGGCACTAGAGAAGCTCCCACTCACAACAAAATATCCAAGGGATGGTGCCATCATGGGATCTAAGGTAGATTCCAAGTTGCTGCTAGACCGTGGGCCAAACTGCAGGGCCTGGTCAGAACAATGTTCACTCAACATTCTATTGGAGACAACATGGCCGCCTCCAGCATAATTAGGGCTTCCTACTTCCCTTGCTCCGTGCAGTCCCCAGAGATGATTCTCACACTAGCGGAGCACTACAACACAACTATCAGGGCTATTATACTTGCTTCTTCCCTTCCAATGGGCTACCCATTGCCCCTAGTGTCTCTCGACACTGCTACTTTTGCTTCGGGGCTAGGAATCCCCCATTTCTCCAATTCTATTATCATCTCCTAGTCTGCATCACTGCAATAATTTGACAAAGTCCAACAGGCGACCCAACAACACCTTAACGCCCACTGACTGAAGATGCCAAAGAAAGATTAAAAGAAGATGAAGCTGGAGATCCCCCGCACAAACTTCAAGGAAACAATTCAAGAGGGGATCATCTTTTTATGTCGGGTCTTTGGGGAATTGCATGCCCGAGATTTTTTAGCGTGGATGTACTACTTCTTGTATGACATCTCCACCAACTTCCAGAATTTTGATTGGGCAACTATTATTGCCAACCATGTGGACTTCCAACTCAACAATGTCAGACTAACATCAAAGTTCCACATGACTTCATATTTTTTGTGGGCACTGGCGCTGTAGAGACTCAGAATTTGGGGTTTACAGATAGTGGGTGTTCTTAGGACAGGGCCCGACCAAAGTGCTCTATGGGATCATTTCCCTCAGATTCAATGGGAAGCTAGCTTCCCCAATTTTTGTTGGGTAAACGATACTTTCATTTACTACAACATTTTGATACCCACTCAGGATGTCGGTTATCGACTGTCGAAGGAGGCCATGGCCTTGGTGAGTTCATACAACCATTATTTTATTCAATTTCAACAACATTCTTATATTCGGGTGACTGGGTTCTCCGACAAGCCCTACGTATTAACCAAGCATTATGGGGATAGGATCATTTTGATGGAAAACTACAGGCAAATTCTAGAGGTCCATACATTTTACGAGGTCAAGAAGGTTACCACCATCCCCTTCCCAATCACTTGCGGGAATTATATTTGCAGCCTTGCAGTGGCCAAAGAAGCTGATAATGAATTGAAGAGTTTGGGGCTTGCAGAGTTCTACTTGGCACGGGTAAATTTTGACCCACTGGGAAAAATAAATATGGCCTTACCCCGGGCGTCAGTGCCTCATGAGCCTCACAGTGAAGATTTTTGGGTAGATTGCAAAGACAACTTTGATGCCCGAAGTCAACATTATGAGAGGATGACCAAGGGAATGATGAAGTGCCTGGATCTCTGGACCTTCCCAAAGGACTTCTCAGATACTGGGTCCATTGAGGACCCACAATATAAATCAAAAGGGATTGACAAGATGACTCTCCCTCTAGTGGGCTGGGACACCCTGAAAGTTTTGACAATTGAAGATATCACCAAAGACTAATAAATCAGAGTCACAAATATTTTTCACGGGTTTGCAAAAAGAGCACTTGTCGAGATGGCCCAGTTTTGCAAGGATCCACTTTTGGCTCTGAAATGGTTGGACAGAGCAAAGATAAGGGGAAAACAAAGGAGAGGACCTTGGTCCCAGTCCAGCCCCTCAGTTCTATCCCTAATAATAGAACAACTCCACACCCATCTTGAGTCATCTCGACAGCTAGGTGAAACAATCAACACAAGGCTTTCTCTTGGTCTCCCAATTACTCCAGTGGGATCTGCCCTTCCTACAAGCTCCCCTTCTCTTGCAACAATTATGAGTTGGGCGGTGGAGACAGAAGATGAGACTATAGCTATTTTGGATGTCGGGGTCCTGTTACAGATAAGGAGAAAGAAACCAAGGGCGGATAATCCTCCACCGAGCACAGATGCAAGCCCCAGGAAATTGAGCAACATTCTTGTGGAGCTTATCCCTTCCTCCCTTGAAGAAGAAGATCATTGAGAGGATTCCCCTCCCCATGACAATTTTTATGACATCTTCTAGAGTGATGACCTGGTAAATCTGCAGGAAGATGTGGAGAGGGCAGTGGAAGAGATCACCGCACAAGAGGCAGAAAATATCCCCAGGGAGGGGGAAATGCAAGAAAAAGAAATTACCCCAGAAGAAGAAGCCCGGGAGCAAGAACAAGAAAGCACACCAAGTTTGGAAGAAACACCAGTCCTGAGGATCGAGACAGAAGGAAGGTGGATACAAGGTGAGCAACCGACTATGGCTGGGGAAACTGGACCTTCAGGAACAACCGTACCCCCAGTCATCATGCTCCAAATGCCTCCAGACACCCTAGGTGATCAAGTACCCTAGAATGTGACATTCGACAAGGTAGTCTTTGAAGCACAATAGTTAGATCCAGGTTAGACACCTTTGCCCCATCCAGAAAATAGGCCCTCGAAGGAGAATGTACTGACAAAGAATGCCGAAGAAAAGTAGCAGAAGCAGAATGTGGGGGAGAACCCTAAAGATATGGATACAGATGCCACAGATGTGGGAGAAGCGAGAAACCCCGACGATAAGGAAAAAGAGTCTACAAAAACTATGTATGCCAGGGGAACACAACATACTCTTGAAGAGGACCCAAGTGTCTAGGACCTCACAGTAAGACCGCTCTCGCCTCCATAATGGCTGGTGGAATCAAAGAAGAGGAAGGCCCCAATGACAGCGAGAGTCCCACTCTCTCTGGCCAAGATGATGACCCAAAACCGAGAGCCCCAGAAGCCTAAAAAGGCCCGGACCCTACATACCCTTCAGACCAGTCTGGGAGGAAGTACCATCATAGTAATAGAAACACCTCCCCCAGATGCAGAAGAAGTAGCGGTAAGAGATGTAGATTACACAATCACAAAGGTACCTCTGGGGAGGAGGGACAAATAGGGAGAATTATACCTATTGAGAGAGGTCAGCCAGGTAATTGAGGCTCGCTATAATAAGAAGGCCCAAAAGCTAAAGGAGGCAAAAGAGGCCAATGAAAATCTCCTCATGCTTCTCAGAAAATTGATGCAACCATTGACTGAATTTCCTTCGGAGGCTTCTACATCTAGAGCACCGCTTCCGTAGGGTGACATAGATGCGCTGAGAACTATGAAAAATAAAGTGCAAGTAGTTGATGATTGGGTGACTGAGCAGGTAGGAGCCGTAAGGAATTTCCTGATAGCCACACTCCCAGACCTCCACTAGGCCAGTAACACCATGGGCCAAGTAAATGGCGTTGTTTCCCAGTGGGAGGGGGAGATGGAAAAATATGAAGAGTGGAAAAGGGAGCTGGAAGAAATAATGAAATTTGGGGAAGACGCCGTCACAGAGACATGAGTTTTGGGGGAAGAAGATTTTGGGTACCTCCGGGCCCAACACTCTAGACTTTGTCTCAAAATTGAGACAAGCAAGGAACTGGTAGCGGTCCTAATGGGTAAAGTCCTAGAGATTCAGAATTCTTTAAATTTGTATGCGGCATTTTTTACAAGGGTTTCGATAGTCGATCCCTTTAGCACCGAGACATGCACTCTAGTGGATTTTGTTGTGAGAAAATTTGATGAAATAATGGAGTCAAGTTCCAGACTCCTAAAGATTTTGATGGATCCAAGATGTCGCGTCTCACCTGCATGGTGCTCCAGGCCCAAAATGCAGTGAAGGTGGCTTTTCAGTTGAAAGAAGGGGCCCGGGATGTGGCCGATCAGTTGGAGACAGCCAAGGATCGTCAGAATTGTATAAAATAAATAGATGAAGAGGGTGTTAGCACTGTATTGAAAAAATTTGAATTTCTTGGTCCTTTGTTTTCCCAGGCTTTCTTGTTTCAAATTTCTGTGCTTTGCCACGTAAAAAATGGTCAAAACACTTTTTAAGTCATCTTTTAGCTCACTCGCTCTGTCGCGTCGGTCTTTGTAAAATGTCCTTAAGTTGGCGAGTGAGCGAGTTCTATGTTTTTAAGTCCTAAATCACGTAGTCGTGAGGTGTTTATGTCTATTTTTGACCTGTCTGCGAGTGGGCGATGAGTTGTTTTGAGAAGTAAATTGCGCAGTCACGATGTTTTATCAAGGTCAAGCAATAGGTCTGCGAGTCAGCGACGGGTTAAAGCTTATGTAAGTCGCGCACTCACTGTAATGTTATTATGTTTATCTCATGCTCCGCGACTGAGCGAGTGCCGTTTAAAATTTAAACAGTCGCATACTCGCTCACTATTTTATGTTAAAGCAATAAGTTGCGCGAGTGCGCGATGAGGTCATGTCCTATAGATGTCGCTCACTCGCTCATGTTTTAACTTGCTTGTCTTTTTCAGTGTGAGTGCACGACGAAGAGGTGAAGTGTTAAGTGAAGACTTGTCGCTCAGTCGCACAAGTCATTTTCAGCAGTCATAGCAGTCTGCGACCGAGCGACTAAAGGACTATTAGATGCCTCGCTCACTCGCCGATGGTCAGGTGACATAAAAAATTAGCTCGCGGGTGTGCAATGAGTGAAAAATGAAGGATGTCGTGCACTCGCCGATCAATGAAGGTAAAAGAAAAATAGCTCGCGAGGGTGAGACGAGTCAGAAAAAAAAGACTAGTCGCACACTCGCCATTAGAAACAGAGTAAGATTGTTGAGCTCGTGGGTGTGCGATGAGTCAGAAGATGAAAAGCATCGCTTAGTCACCGATCAACAGAAGTGGAAAGAAAAGAGCTCGCGACCGAGCGACTAAGGAAAAACTGAAGCAGTAGCGCACTCGCAGTCCGGTATAAAGTGAAATTTCTGAGTTCGCGAGTGTGCGACTAGACAGAACAGTCAGTAAAGAAATGAATCGTCGCTCAGTCGCCCAAATCAAAAGGTGCATTTTGAACAATCAACGAGTGTGTGATGATGAAAATGATGAAAGAAAAGGTGCATTGTCGCTCAGTCGCCCTGATTCAGGTAACATAAAAAGTAAACTTGCGGGTGTGCGACAAGTTAAAAAAGCAAGCATCGCTCACTCGCATGAACCCAAGAGCCAAAGCATAAAAGCTTGCGAGTGTGCGACAGACATGAAAAGAGGTTCAGAATTTGGTCATCGCTCACTCGCCAAAGGTGAAAAGCAGAGCAAGGATGGATGGCGAGTATGCGACCAAGTGAAAAGTAGGAGTGCGTTGCTCACTCGCAAGGATCTTCCCAGAAATGAGGAAACAGCAAACAGAGCACAAAATGGTGAAAAATAGAAAAGAGACAGAGCTAAATACGTATCTAAGGCCAGAGCTGCCATGGATGCCAGGTGAAGTGGAAGCTGTTGCCTTTTGATTGGCCTACCGTTAAAAAAGAACAGATGGGGAGCGAAAAGGATGAATCAAATATGGTTAAGACACAAAAGACAGATTTTGTAAATCAGCTGCCACCTATGTCCGGTTGCAGAATTTTGTTGTACAATTGTTGTAAATGGTTGGTAATCCTTGCCAGTATGTCGGTAGCTTATTGCATCCTTGTGTTATAAAAGGATTCCAAGACTACTAGTACAAGGATGGTCATTTTTCTGTCTGAAAATACTAAATCAATTGCAATATATCTGGTCTTTTTTGGAGAAATCTCTGTTGAATATAGTAATTGATGATGACTTCTGAATGAAATCCAGTTCACAGTTTCTGAAGCATTTAGTGGATTTTCTGTCTTCATTTTAGCATTATGAATTTTGTTTAAATTGAATGTTCAAGGAGCGTTTTCAATTTATATATCTGTAAGGAAGATATATGAAATACTTCTAGGGTTCTTTCAAGGAGAGAATATACCTTAGAGAGATTTCAACAAAGTTCAGGGTAGCAAATGAATCTGATCGATTAGTCTGGCTAAATGTACTGAGGTAGATATATAAGGTATATCTTTTTTTGTATCAGATCCTGTAATTGCCTTAAGTTTAGTCTTTAATCATGCTGGTTAGAATTATTCACAGATGATCATGTTGGTTAGAATTATTCACAGATGACTCCATGCCCTCAGATTGAGCACTGGTCTATTTTTGTTCAGTTTAATGATTATCGCCATTAAAAATCAATCTTTACTTTCAGTTTGGTCTGTTTTAGTAAAAGTTACAGTGATCATTTCCTGTAATTCCACCATTAGCAAACTAGAATAATTCAGTGATTTCATTATTCTAAGTTTTCAAGG
>MU225893.1:505044-526301 GCA_018584345.1 Thuja plicata
TCATGATGGGGATACGTGTACCGAATGGTTAAGATACTTACAACTCAATGCAGCCAGAGATGAGATGAATAATGAACAATTTCATGAAGAAAAAGATTCTCCAGACGTGGGTTCGTCGGGTTCTTTCTACTTAGAATATGTACCTGGTGCAGAGCAAGGAGGAAGTGTATTGGCAACTCTACAGGACCCAACCTGTGCTATCTTAACAAGAAATCAACGAACTCAGAAGTTTGTTCCAGGTGCAACTGCTACAAGTGCAGACACAAAAAGAAAGGAGCCTACTGGTGAAGAAATGCGCACAAGTTCAAGAGGCACGGAGGTAAAAATTCTTCCCAAAAATACAATTACCCCTTCATCTCCTTTCGATTTTGTTGAGTTCTGTAAGTCTTCCACAGTTTCTATCTCTTCTCTTGATTTCTTGAAGATGAATCTTGGAGAACTGGATAAGTTAGTAAAATATGTTAAAGGGGAAAATTACACAGGTCCTCAAGCAGATAAATCCTTTATAGGAGAGACCTCCACTACTCAAGAACCTTTTATTTTCCAACCCCAAGATACTCCCCAAACCCCAGAAGGAGGTCAGTCCACGAATTCCGTAGAAACTAAGTACGAAGAGGAAAAGCCAAATCCATTTTATGTCTCTCTCCTATTGAATGGTCAAAAATTGAGTAATTGTATTATTGATTCTGGTGCTTCTGACAACATAATGCCTGCCCCCGTAACTAAGGCTTTGGACTTACCCTTAACCAAAACCTTTGGCCATTGTTACTCTATGGACGGTAAAGAAGTACCATTAAAGGGTCAGATCAAATACTGCCAAGCTGTCCTAGCCGCATACCCTGACAAGCAGCTAAAGCTCACCATTTTAATAGCCGATATCCCAGCTAGTTATGGGATGTTACTCAGTAGAACCTTCTGTAAAGACTTAGGTGGGGATATAAAAATGGACTGGTCCGAAGCCACAATTCCCGTAGGAAAAAAGAAGGTAAAGCTAGAACCTGAACCTAAGAATAAATATACCGTGATGCCTTTAGCTGAGCCCAGAGCTCAAATCCTGTATGAAGAATGTAATTTCGGGAATTATGTTATCCTGTTTGCTCCAGATAAAGATGTTCAAATCAAACCTCAGGAAGAAGAAGATATTTGGAAAATGGAATTTGACGAAAGCTGCTCTAACTCAGGCTCAGGTGCCGGAGTGGTCCTTTTCCCCCCCACGGAGAGTGTATTCCTTTTTCCTTCAAGTTAGATTTCAAAAATACTAACAACACTGCAGAATGTGAAGCCTTGTTGTTAGGCCTGGAGGAGTGCAGGTTTAGAGGGGTTAAAAAGCTGATTGTGAAAGGAGACGCTGAATTGATTGTGAAACAGGTTCGGGGGCAGTTTTCTATAAAGAATGAGAAACTAAAGCATTATAGAAACCTAGTCTGGGATGACATAGAATCTTTTGATGCTTTTTACATTGAGTATATCCCTAGGAATCAGAATACTAGAGAAGATTCTTTGGCTGTATCAGCCTCCTTGCTCTTGCCACACCCTGATTTTAAAACTCAAAAATACCAGATTGAAATGATATACAAGCCGAGGGTACCAGACAATGTCCAGAACTGGCAAGTATTCGATGATGATACACAGCTTAAAGAATTTATCGAGTGTGCCGCCAGATTTGCTGAGGTATATTTTGAAGGTTCAAACAGTGAATGTATAGAAATTTACCAAGATGAGGATGATAATGCAGGGGTGATTCAGCTGAAAAGCAATAAAATCCCTAAAGGCCTAGTTTCTCTGGAGCATGTGTTCAGAAGAAGAGATGATAGCACAGTGAAGGAAAAAGTCTCGCATGTTCCAAATCCAAAAGAATATGACAAGACTGATATAGGTGACCAGGGTTCTCCTAGATGGATTTCCATTGGCCAAAGCTGTATTGAATCTGAGAAGGAAGACTTGAAGAGGTTGTTGAAAGAATACAGAGATGTTTTCGCCTGGGATTATGGAGATTTAAAATTTTTCAGAGATGGCCAATTTGAGCACCAAATCCCTTTGAAGCCTGGAGTTGTTCCTTTCCATCAGAAGTTGAGGAACTATAACCCTAAGGTGTCAGAAGCTATACTGAGGGAAGTTAAAAAGATGTTACAGGCCCAAATCATTTACCCTATTCACCATTCAACGTGGATAGCTAATATAGTACCAGTAAGAAAGAAAAATGGTGAAGTCTGAATTTGTGTTGATTTTCGTAACCTGAACCAAGCAAGTTTGAAAGATAATTATGCCTTGCCTTTTATGGAGCAGGTCTTGCAGGCAGTCTCTGGTTCTAAAGCCATGTCAATGTTAGATGGCTATTTGGGTTACAATCAAATAGGAGTAGCAAAGGCCGACCAACACAAGACAGCCTTTATTACACCCTGGGGTACTTATGCCTACAACCAGATGCCCTTCAGATTAATAAATGCAGCCGCAAATTTTCAACGAGCAATGAACTCTTCCTTCGAAGATCTCAGAAACAAAATCATAGTGATCTATCTGGATGACCTTATAGTATTCTCAAAGAAGAGAAATCAGCACTTAAATGACCTTGAATGAGTTTTGCAGCGTTGCAGGGACCATGGTATTTCTTTAAACCCCAAAAAGTCCATATTCTTTGTAGAGGAGGGGAAGTTACTCGGTCATATAGTATCAAAGGAGGGCATAAAAATAGATCATGAATGAGTTAAAGCAATTCAGCAACTCAGCCTGCCCGCTAGCAGAATTGGTTTGAAGTCCTTCTTCGGGCAAATAAATTTTCTGCGAGCCTTTATTCCTGAATTCTCTGAAGTAACGAGACATATGATCAAAATGATGAGCGAGAAAGTCCCCTTTAAATGGAATGATGATGGGAAGAAGGTGTTTGAAGATATTAAAACTGCCATATCTCAAGCACCAGCATTGAGAAGCCCCAATTTCAGAAAAGATTTCATTATGTACTGTTACGCCTCTCAACATACCCTGTCAAGCATACTCACTCAGAAGGATAAAGAAGGGCAAGAAGCACCCATAGCCTTTATGAGCGTGCCCCTGAAGAAACATGAGATTAAATAATCCCAGATAGAAAAACATGCTTATGCGGTGGTAAAGGCAGTGAAGCATTTCAGATATTATATTCTTCACTTGCATAGTACCGTATATGTGCCAGAGACTGCCGTGAAGAGTATTTTGATTCAGAAGGAGATTGGCATGAATAAAAGAGCTGTATGGATTGCGAAGATCCAAGAATATGACTTGACAATCAAACCTACGAATTTGGTGAGAGGAAAGGGTTTGTGTAAGTTGATTGCAGAGAATAATGAGATATGTGAAAAAATCGATGAAGTCCCTATGGTATTGTTGGTCAGCTCCATTGACCCTTGGTTCTCAGAAATTACTTACTTCCTGACATATGGTGAATGCCCAGATCATCTGAATCAAAAGGAAAGGCATAACCTGAGATTAAAAGCTAATAAATATGTGATTTCCTAGGGAACTTTGTTCAAGAAGGGAGTTGATGGGACTTTCCTCAGGTGTGTTGACGAAGAACAACGGAAAGAATTGCTAAGAGCATTCCATGATGAAGCATGTGGGGGACATTACTCTTCAACTGTGACAGCTTACAAGATTCTTCAAAATAGGTTCTACTGGCCAGGGATGTTCAAGGATGCTTACCAGTACGTCAGAAACTGTGACAAATGTCAATTGTTCGCTAAGAGACCCTATCTGGCGGCGTTACCCTTCAAGCCGGTTATTGTAGAAGAACCATTTAGACAGTGGGGTATCGATTTCATCGGGCCATTAAATCCACCATCTAGTGCTGGGGATATCTATATTCTAACAGCCACCGATTATTTTACGAAGTGGGTGGAGGTAATACCCACGAAGAAGGCTAACTCTTAGGTGGTGTGTGAATTTTTGCTGAATTTTATTTTTGTAAGATTCGGAGTGCCAGTCAAAATCATAGCAGATAATGCTACATATTTTTCTTCTGAAGAAATATCAACCTTCTGCTATGAGCATGGCATGGCGTTGGCCCATTCCTCAGATTATTTCCCATAGGGAAATGGCCAAGCAGAATCCAGCAACAAAAACCTGATAGTCATAATGAAAAAACTGATGGATGATAATCCCCAAGAATGGCACAAGAAGCTCCATGAGGCACTGTGGGCAGATCAGATCACTTTGAAATGAGCTATTGGCATGTCTCCCTTTGAACTGGTATATGGGATCGGGGCTCATGTTTCATTTCCTCTCGAACTATCCTCTGCGAAACTCTAAGCAGTCATCGAAGATGAGTATTTCAAAGACCCTCTGGAAAGGCGTGTGATGCACTTGAGAAAGTTGGAAGAAGACAAAGAGAATATGGTAGATCATATTAATGAACATCAGATGAAGGTGAAACAGATCTTTGACATGCAAGCTAGACCTCACGGTTTTATGGAGGGCGATGAAGTTCTGTTATGGGACAAAAGAAGAGCGTCAAAGGGATCGCATGGGAAGTTTGAATCTCTGTGGAAAGGTTCGTTCATCATCTTGGAAGCTTTGGGTTTGAATGCCTTTAAGTTGTCATATCTAGATGGTTTTAATCTTCCCTTTACCTATAATGGGCAGGATCTAGAATTATGCAAGCTCTAGGTGTCTGGGTTCATCCCCTTTGTACATATTAGTTAGTTCCCTGTGTTTTCAGTTTTGGTTGTGTCCCTGTTTTCTTTTTCTTTCCTTTTGTTTTGTTTGGTTTGCGAAACCAGTATTCTGAAGTTCTCTGCAAATTGGGAAATCTGCAGTCCCCAGTCAGAGCCGATGTTGGATGGTTAAGAGTCGCCTTTATTTGAACTTTCCAAGTTCATGTGTCTACAATGGTCAAAGCTTCACTCTGTTCACTTTCCCACCTTGTTGGTCCTTCCAAAGCCCTTACACATTTGAGTCTGTCAAATCTAAGCTTTTGGCATCGTTGGGATCAGTTCCGGTCTGTCTTAAACCGATAACATACCCTTTCAAGTCATTTGAACCACTTTGAACCTCTTCAAACTCCGGTTCGAAGTAGTTCAAAGTAGTTCAATAGCGACCTAAGTCTTTTATTACTAACGATGTGTTCTCGCAGGAAAGCGCGCGGCATTTTTTTTTCTCTTAAGAGAGGTTGAACCTCTTTGAACCCCTTTGAACTCTTGGTCAAAGTAGTTCAAAGTAGTTCAAAAAGAACGCCGGCGGGATCAATAATGATGTGATGACTTGACAAGATGGGCCGATTGACGTGGCATGATTTCATTTGCTGGGTCAGTACACAGAAACCAAGGAAATCACTTGCACGGGTGGAAAATATTTGGTTTGAGGGTGAATAATTATGATTGGAAAAGGTGGCAGATCGCGAAGATATAATTTGATTTGAAAGCATTTATTGCTTAGCGTCACTTGGTGTTGAAGGCCCGATATATACTCACATAAAGCTGTATATCCCGCATTTCAAACAGAAAATAAAAAGGAGTTAGGTAAGTCATTTTTCCCCATTATGCTTTGTGGGATCTTGGCACTGGAAAGGTGGTCTGGTCGAGTTCAAATCTTACAGGTAGCTTTTTCGAGCTCTGCCTCTCATTTCTGGTTGTTCCTTAAAATTCAATATTTCAAACAGGTATAGTAGGGTAGGACCTGGACAGAAGTAATGAAGGCATGGACAGACGGTATTATAGCAGAAGGAAGTGCTTTCATAAGGGAGTTCGTGAGCACCCGCGTAGACGGCAAAATACTCCTGGGGGAAATTCAAACTTTGATCCTAATATGGGAAAGCGAGGCGGGAAATTGTGCAGAGGTTGTGAATCGAGTACAAGAAATTGAAGATTATGGAGTAAAACAGTTTTTGGCTGAGAATCCCATGAAGTTAGTTGACCCGTGTATGCTGTTCATCTTAAAGAAAAAATTCGGATGGAAGAACACATTGTTCGAAGCAGCCATTTCTCAGATGCGATTCATGGAAAAAGAAGTGAAGGAAATCCACTCCGACACCTTGAAGGATATCAAAATAGTAAATCCCTCAGGCATCCTACAACTGGAAGATGGAGAGCAGGGTGTCGATGCGATAGTTAAGTCCTTCATTGATGAAATGAATGCTTTCAAAGAGAGTGAAGCTCCAATGGTTCACGACCTCACTAGAACCGCTAACATTGAGGCTATGCTGATCTTGAACCGGGGACAACTACCAAAACAGGCGGAGAAGATATAGTACATCAGTTAGTAGCAGTACATCAGTTGATACAGTACAGGACATGGTAGGCAGTGAAGTGGACTAGTCAGCATTTAGTGTTCTTGTTCATGACACTACTCTTTTGATTGCTCAACGGGGAGGCATGGTATCACCTGAGTCAGTTTTTGGTGAGCGCATAGTTGGTGATGATAGGCAGTTGGCTACGTCACAGTCACACGATGACCAGTTATGGTTTTGAGGGGAGAAGTTGGATGTTACCTCCTATAGATGTTACTACCCAGAATCATTTTTGGATCACCTTCTTGAGAGTTCAGAAATTCGTGAGGGATCTTACTGAGCTTCTGAGGGTGTTCTCATCTGAGGTACAGGCGCGATCCAGCGTTTGGTGAGAGAGATTGTAGGTACTTTGACTACGATGCTCCCTCACAGAGAGTTTGAGGTTGGGTTTGTTGAGAGGGTCACCCAGGATCCTATCCAACCTATTTTGTAGAGGTCAAACTTGGAGCCATCTCTGGGTTCACAACTAGGGAATGATGAGCCCTTGAATGAGAGTGGATCCTTTTATTGTCATTATGTGGTGAGGAGTGCTCATCATTTTTCCTTCGATCCTCATGTTGACGAGTTGATGGCACACATATGTGGATTGGCTCCTAGTCCTTATCATCTGTTATGGGATGGGCTCTCACCATCAGCAGTTGATGGAAGTTTTCGCTGCAAGTCAGTAGTAGGAGACTTGGAGAGCTACTATGACTACAAAGATTATATAGTGGGCGGATATCCAGGCTTGGGTATAGTTTGGTATAGAGGTAGTCATCAGTGTTGTGTAGAGGATCTACACACCCAGTACAGATTTTTTGGGTGTGCTGGGGGAGTTCAGTATATCAGGGATCCAAGTCTCCCATACCTCTTGGTTTTTGATGATCCTGAAGTTCACTTCTTTCAGGATCCGGGCAGAGATAGATTTAGTACAGGAGTTTGGGTGAGCGGTTATTTGGGGTCTCTCTACAGAGTTATCCATTTGAAATTTTGGGTGATGCTACAGGAACCTACAGTTTTTGCCAGTAGTAGGGTATACATTTTTCTGTGGGACCCAGGTGGATTGTGATGTTCCTTGTTCTAGTGATTGCTTGAGGACAAGCAATCTTGGGGAGGGTGGACTGTGATGACCCTATTTTTAGCAGGTTGTGACAGTGACTTGGTCAGCTCATCATCATGACCCTCATGAGCTGATGCAAGGTTTTGAGGGTCCCAGCTGATAGACTTGCTATTTTTAGTAAGTCTGGACTTACTATTTTTAGTAAGTCAGTGGTCAGTTTCCAATTCTGACAGGGCAGTATCGGCAGTGGTTAGTTCCCCATACGATATTCAGTAATGCAGTTCTTGGACTGGGTACTTACTATTTATAGTAAGTCTATTTTTGGCAGTTGCCATTTTTGGCAGGGCAGTGATGAGCATGTTGGTCAGTCAGTATGGCAGGTGTTGCAGGAATCGTCATCAGAATTATATTTGATAATTACTTGTATTAATTAATAACAATATGTTATTAATTAATAATAATAATACTTTATTATTATTATAATGTTTTGGAAGTTTATATTATGAAGAGCAGTTAACTGATGATGGTTTTTGGAAACTTTAGAGACCCAGGGATTATAAATACAAGCTCATTTGTGAAGTAGAGGATGGGGATAATTGTCAATTTCATTTTGATATGAATTTGGGAGAAGAAGCCAAGGGTTTCTGATTTTAGTTAGCCATTGGAGAGCGTCAATTCTTCAGTGTTGCAACCATTTAAGGTAGTGAAATATCCACTGAATTTTGTATTCAAGAGAGCTTCACTCTGGAGTTCTATTTGTGCTTAAAGTGAAGGAATAACATAAGGGTTTGAAGAATATTGAGGACTATCAAGTGCAAACCTAAAGATTCATCATTGGCAGCCATTAGTAATTGTTTTGTTAAAGTTGTTCTTGCTTCTATAGTGCACGTGAACAGTGCACGTGAACAGTGCACGTGAATAGTGCGTGTGAACAGTACCGTGCTACAGTATTTGTGCTTGATTTTGATTGCAACTTTCATCTCCATCATTGGGCATCACTATTATCAGGTTCCTCTTGCAACTATTAGTAGTTAGCATTGTAATCTTAGGCATATAATTTTGCTATTGTGAGTGATAACTTAGAATCAGATTTGGCACTGCTGTAGTCATTACTGTAAGCCAATTAATCTTGGCAAATTCATAGCAACATTGTACTTGGGAATGAATTCAATAAAGAAGATATATGTTGCATACCATTTGTTTGACAAAATGTCTTTCTAATAGCATATATGATCAGCATAATAGTTGCATGCCAATTGTTTGTCAAAATGTCAGTTGGCTATAGGTATGCATTCCATATCTAGTTTTCATGTATATGCATTGAAAATACCAAAAAGAACTGCACTTGCATATTAGTTATTTGTAAGAGGTATTGTAAACATCTTTTGCATGCATTCTATATTTCTTGGCATCATTCAAACTATATCAAAAAATCTGATACACAAAAATCAGAATAGAGAAAGGCAGCATACAAATTGTTTGAGAATATTCCTTGAGAAAAAAAACCAGTTAGTTTGGGCAAGGGATATTACAGTGGTATCAGAGCTTGCCTACAATAAATCACAGTTCAGTGTTTGTCAAAGTTAGAGCCACAAGGGGTTCTTACATATATAAGGTTAGTAAGAATGATGTCTAGATTATAGATAGTGGCTACACTCACCACATGACTGGAGATAAAGAAAATTTTGATTATTATAATAGTGGATTAGTAAGATTGGGTAATGACTCACCTTGTCTAGTTGAAGGTAAAGGAACCATAATGTTGAATAATCTGATCAAATGTGAAAATGCATACTATGTAAAAGGACTTAATTATAATATATTGAGTGTTTCACAGCTGAATAACACATATCATCGAGTTGCATTTGAGAACAAAAAGGCAAAGATTTTTAATGAATCAGGAAGGTTGATCGGAACTGGTGAATAGACAAAAGGTAGCCTATTCTATCTTGATGATATTAACACCACTTGTTTAATGGATAGAAAAAATACATATGGTTGTGGCATAAAAGGATATTGCATGTGAATTTTGACAACATGATTAAGATAAGGAATAAAAGGAAAGTAAGAGGCTTGCCGAGCATGTCAAAGCCCGACCATATCATGTGTAAGAATTGTCAAAAAGGTAAAATGACAAAGTCTAGTTTCAAGAGAAAAACCCATACATCTAATGTTATTCTAGAATTAGTCCACACTGATCTATGTGGACCAATGAGAACAAAGAGTTACTATGGTGATAGATATTTCATTCTCTTTGTTGATGACTATTCTAGAATGATGACAGTTATGTTCCTAAAAGAGAAATTAGAAGCATTCAAGATGTTTAAATGGTATAAAGCTATTGTAGAAAAACAAAGTGGTAAGGAACTAGAATTCTTAAGATCAGATAGAGGAGGATAATTTATTTCTGATGAATTTACTAACTTTTGTAATAAGCATGGAATTAAAAGACAAGTTTCTGCACCAAGAACACCACAACAAAATGGGATTGCTGAAAGAAGAAACAAATCCATTGTTGATTGTGCAAGAATAATGATGATTGAGAAAGGCATCACTCAAACATTCTAGAGGGAAGCTGTCAATACTACTATCTACACAATGAATAGAGTTCAATTGAAGAAAGACACCAAAAAGACACCTTATGAGCTATGATATGGCTACACACCCAATGTAAGTTACTTCAGAATTTTTGGAAGTCAATGTTATATTTTGAAAGATGATAGAAATGGAAAGCTTGAATCCAAAAGTGAAGAAGGAATATTTCTAGGGTATTCCACCAAAAGCAAGGATTATAAATGTCTTAACAAATCCTCTAACAAAATCATTGAGAGTGCAAATGTTAAAATAAATGAATTTGCTGAGAAAAAAGATAAGGAAAGAAGAAAAGAACTAGAAGACTATAGTAGGTTTGTCTATAATGAAGAACCTAACACTCTGCTCAAGCAACAGTGTATCGCTCCTGAGCAATAGAACAATGCACCCGAGCATCAGGCTGCAAATATCAAAAATCAGGAAATTGCTCAAAATGATGTTCTGAGTGATGGAGATCAAAATGAAGGTCAAGATGATGAACAAAGAGCTAAACTGGTACTTTCCAAGTATGTTAGAAGACATCATCCACATAACCAAATCATAGGAGACAAGAAGGCTGGAATGAGAAAAAGAAGTAAGTCATTGAACACTAGATGTCTAATTTGTGATTTTGAGCCTAAATCTATTAATACTACACTTGAAAATGAAGAATAGGTTAGTTCTATGAATGAGGAAATAGAAAAGATTGAGAAAGCAATACATGGACATTAGTACCTAGACCAGATGACAAGAATGTCATTGGTACCAAATGGATATTTAGAAACAAGCTGAATGAGAAAGGAGAAGTCACAAGAAACAAAGCAAGATTAGTATGCACAAGAAGAAGGTATTGACTATGGAGAAACCTTTGCACCATTTTATAGACTAGGAGTAAGAATTTTACAGTTGGAAATAATGGGAATTATGTAGTGAGAGGGGAGGGGTGAATTAGTACCACTAAAATGTTTTACCTCTTTTATCCTTTAACCTTTATGTAATCAATTGTTCATCCAATCATTTGTTCTGTACTTTCTTTGTGTAAGGCATATCAATTCTTTAACTTAATCAAACAGGTAAACATTCATAAAAACATTCATGAAAGTAATTGACTCATAACACAAGATATGATATCACAGAAAACCTCTGTAAGAAGTTAAAAATTGCGGTGGGGATGACACCCACAAAATCTTCACTATTTGCAGATTGGAAGGGGCCAGTTAAGGCTTACAATTTGATCACTTCTAATGATCTACCCTATTAGGAGTATCTATGGAGACCTATTAAAGTCTAATCTGTTAAGATATTTAACAACACTATTTAGTGTGCACTCGGTTAAGAGATTTACAATTGGACTGTTAAATCCACCTTCCTTGAAAGGATTTTTTTACTTTTGCTTCACTTGTTAGAATGTTAGAAAATTACTCTTTGACTTGATTGTATACAATATACTATTTATTATTATAGATCCATTCAAGATTACATGTATATGTGTATCACCTATTGTGATTGAATAATACCTCTGTTGCTCAGTAGCCTCTGTTCTTGGTTCTTGATAACCAATTTCAACTTTTGTTGTTCTGCTTCTTGAAACTCTCAGTTTGATCCATAGATGTTCTCATTGACTACATTCATCCTCTCCTCATAAATTTAGAATGATTACAACATCTATTTATAAGATATATTGACCTAATTAATTTTCATGTAAAACAAACTTAACTCTATGATCACATGTTTACAACTTTACCTTGATCTCCTAGGCTACATGTTTTAAATTAGTTAGACTGATTAAAACAATTATAATAATATTCCTTGTCCCTTAAGTAATGGTTTTAAAATAAAACAAAACTCTATAAATAGAATATGAATGTTTTATCTGATGTGGAAGTCAGATCCACTTTTTGTGGGCTATAACTGACTTTCGGTGTCTGATGCTCGCTTTGCTCTGAAATTAGTTTGGTTGTATTTTGGGTTGCACTGTTTTCTTCTTTTGGTTTGCACTGTGCCTGTTCTCTTGGTTTCTCTGTTGGTTTCCTCCTTTCGGGTTCCACTTTATCTATCGGGTGTCTCTTGTACTTAACACTTTTGGTGATCTATGATATCTATGCTTTTGGTGTTACTGAAAGTTTGTCTTTTGGTGTAGGTTTACCGAAGGTTCAAAAAATATTTTCCTTTTGTATACTAATGTAAAAATAATGTCTTCAATCTCCCCCTTTGACATTAGTATCAAAAACTGATATGTGTATAAATACTAACATGTTTAGTATGTACACCTATGTATATATCCTATCATTATATGACTCCCCCTAACTGTATGCTTTATAGTATATATATATATACATGTATACTTATACTTTCCTTTCTCCTTTTCACCTTTTCACCTTATGATATATATATATACATATCATTTCCCCCTTTTTTGATATTAAGGACAAAGACGTACAACTTACAAGTTGTCAAAATTTTAGCAAAAATGTGTAACTTACAGATTGTCCAAAATATGAGAATGAGAGTTTGACGTTTCTTCCATCATTTGTTCCCATTTCTCCTTAAGGTGTTCTAGATCCATGCGCTCTAATGCAATTCTGGCATGCATATCATAATTTTTGTCTATGAGAAACATTTATGGGGTGGAAATCAGTGTTCATGCCAGTGTCATGTGCTATTGTAGTAATGTGAGATTGGGTAGAATTAGAGCTTGGAGCTTGGTTACCTCATCTCTAAACTTGGATTCTACATTTTGAATATCCTATCTCAACTTTCTTTCTTTCTTGAGCTTTTCATAGTGCAATTTGATTACATCTTCATTGTTTGTGAGACCTTGTGTACTTGCTTGTAGATCAACATCAATTTGTGCTATCTTTTCACTATACTCCTTAGTGAGTTGATCTAAAATGCATAACTTTTGGACTAACGTTATATCTTCTGAAATGATGGGTCCAATGTACTTACAAGTTTAGAAAGCTTCACCTTGTTCTCTGCCACTTCTTGGCTGATTTTCTCTGCTAGTTTGAATTGAAATTTCTGCTCTTCTCTCTCTTCAATTGCCTTTTCAGCATATACATTCTAAGATGTGATAGATTCTATTAAAAATGGCCAATTGATCAAGTATAGGAGTATCTTGATCAATGTTAGTGTTAGGTACTATCTGTTGGAGTATATCTTTTGTAGTTTCCAGTACTTTTGTTTCTTTTTTAGCCTTTCTAAGCTCATCCTGGATAACTTTTCTCTCACAAAATCTTGCATACTTTGTTATCTCAGTTGGATCCAATGTTCTAGGATCACATACTGGAATCTGAATAATTTCATCCAAAGTAGTTGGATTCTTCTTCTTCTTCTTCTTTGAGATTTGTGTTGATGTAGATTTGTGAACTACTAGTGCTAGTTCATTTGTCTTCTCTGAAGTACTCGGTGAAGGTTTGGCAGATAAATCTTCTTTTACCTTTTGCTTGGTTTTAACCTGTCGATTAGGTGAATACATCTCCTCATTAACCTTGGGTTCATCTACAGATTTTTCTTTTGTATGTTGTGGTGTATCATCTTTCTTATCTTCTTCACTTTTCTCTTTCTGCTCTCCATCTTTTGTATGCTGCTCTTCTTCACTTTTTTGATCAGCATATTTGTCTTGCTGTGCATTAGTAGCATCTTTTGGTTCATCAAATGTGTTTTTCTGTTCTTCAGATGCATCATTTTTTCTGCATCACCCTTGTCTTCGGGTATGATATCATCTTTGGTTGGTGTTT
Source organism: Thuja plicata (assembly GCA_018584345.1). NCBI lineage: Eukaryota > Viridiplantae > Streptophyta > Pinopsida > Cupressales > Cupressaceae > Thuja > Thuja plicata. The sequence continues at coordinate 518,648 of MU225893.1, forward strand.
TCTCCTTTTCCTGGAGTATATTGATGGCTTCCATCAATATTGGCATATTGCCTGGTATGTTCACCTATGCAGCATCAATTATATTATCATGTTCCTCGGTCTGGTCCTTGGCAATAGTGACATCTTCATCTTTTTGAATTTCTTCTGCAGGGTCATTGATGATGTCAATGATTGTATTATCCACAATGTTGTCCATGGTGGTGTCTAACCATGTCTCATCTACAACATCCATGTTCTTTTTTCCTGTGGTGTCCATTTCCTCTTTGTCCAATTCAACATCTATGATGATGATTGGTTCGGTGCTCTCAGTAGCCTAATCAGCCTTGTGTAGTTTATTTGTGAGAAGTTTTCTCTCGGGGATTGCCTCCTTAGTGGGTCGATTGAGTATCTTACTCCAGATTTTGTTAATGTCATTCTCTAGGTCTATTAGCTTTCCATCAAGTATCTTGTAAGCTCTCATATTGGTTGAGAAATCCTGTGCATGTTTCTCCATCATCTCCTTGATTTCTTCCATTTTGGATTCGGGAGGCATAAGAAAAATAAGTACTCTTTCCCTTACCTCTTTCTCATTCTTCAATGCATAAGTCCATCTGGCAGATATTCTGTCGTATAGTGCATTGGGAATTTTGTCATAAAATTGTATTGTACATATTTAAATATACTCATCATTTTTATGATTGCCTCTTCAATCTTTTTATGGTCCAAGAGATCCAGAGTTAACCATATTTTGACTTTGGACTCAGTAATTGATCCAGATTTACCCATTAGTGCACATATCTCATCAATGGTTTTAGGGATCTTACTCTTCTCTTATTCAACAACTTCATCCTTTTATGTGTCCTCAATGTCCTCCTTGGTTCTAATAAACCTTCTTCTCTTTGTTGGCCCTCTTTTCTGTGTTGCCAGTTTCCTCTTGTAGGTCCTTACTTGACCTTTCTTTAATGGTGAAGGACTTGTGTCCTTAGCTGTTTGAATTATAGTCCTTGAAGAAACTGTGGTTCTAGGCTTCTTGGCTAGTGTAGGTAATGGAGTATCTGACTCTGTAGACTGAGAGTCACTTTTCTACTCAGCCTTAGCGACAGGTGACTATCCCTCAGTTTCTTCTATCTGTTCGGTTTCTTCCTCTATAACCAACAACCTTTTCTTCAAGTTCTTTACCATTTTATCTTTCTTCTTGTCTATTTGTTTCACAACCAAGCCAGTTTTGATTCTTTCTTTGGCATCTTCATAGGTGCCCAACTTGGGTTGTGTTTTGTCTAGGGGCTCATTAATCAATGCATAAATTGCATTGGATTCTTGATCTATGTTTACCTCATAGTCAAGTGGTTGTAGCCATGCTATCCTTGGTACAATAGGTTTGATATATGTGTAATCTATGTCTACCATGAAGCATATATCATTCTTGAATTCCTCAATTAGTTTCTTGGGGATCCTTACTCTTTTCTACATTCTCTCCTTGAATCCAGCAAAATACTCATCCATAACTGTCTCAAAATTGTCTCCCAGTGATGTTATAAACTCATTGATCTATATGGTGACTGGTCTACTTGTATCCCATTTTACATCTCCCATTGATGTGAAGGATTCTTGGAAGTAAAATAAAATGCACATGATAAGTGAACTAAACTTACATGAATTTGATTTTGCATTCTTGATTGTCTTTAGGTTCTCTTCTAACTACTTGAGTGAAAGTTTTGATAGATCCAGTTGGGTTCTTTTCTTCACAATCTTATATGTTGTATCCACAACTTTGGATGCTATGTTGTTCATCCTGCTATCTTGAAATAACTTTAATCCTAGGACACATGCTCTGAATTTTAGCTCATCATCTATGCTAGTGGATGCCTTAAGTTTCCATCACACTTAGCTCCTTTATTATTTTCAATTTCAGCATTGGGTGGGTGCTTCAATGCCTTTACCATTTTGGTTATTGGGTAACTAGTGAGTGCATGAATAACATCTTGGGTTATCATTTTAGGCTCATCCAGCCATAGTTTATGATTGTGAATTATGCTCAATACTAACCAAATCCACTTAGTTTTAAACACTTTAAGGAATAATAAGGCATTTGTGAGCGCCCTTTTACTTTGATGTTCTTGTGCTCATCCTTAATAGACCCATTGTCATTAAATAGCTTCTTGAAAGTTTGTTCAACCTCCAGTTCTTCAATTTCTACAATCTTGTAGTGAATGTATGCTCGCATATCTTCGATGAGCAAAACCCTAGTTGGTATTTGTGAGAATGCTCCAGTATTGTCGAGTTATGATGCAACCTCTGGGTATATCTTGTAATGGGATTCCACACAGGTATAATTCTTGGTAAGTTTGACCTTGTCCTTCTTGATGCTCTTTAACTTAGAAGTTCTTGAAGTCGTGGCCATTGTTTTAGACATTTAGGGCTTTCCGTAAAAGATGAATAGATTTCTTAGTTATGCTTAGTACTTACTTCAACCTCTGTAGTTGCAACTGATCTACTTGGAGTGCTTTGTAATGGGTTGGAGTCACTCTGCAATGCTATCTATTCTCGCTCTATTTCCGCTCTGGTCACTTTTCTCAAGATCATAGGTGAGAAATGAAATTCCTCTATCATCTATTTATTGACTTTGCCCTAGGTTGGGTCATTAATGCTCAACCACTCCTCGGTGTGTGAAGATAGAGTCATCGATTGATACACTAACTTCCCTTTTTGGTGACCACGCAATGCTTCAGGGTAGTCATCTAACTTGTTACTTTTATCGATGGGTTTTGGTGTATTGCAAAGACAAATTATCAATTCGCTTGATTACCAAGGGATCTCAGTTTACACTAGTAACTTTTGCTTTTACATGTTGACCGACGATTCTTGGTAAATGCAGACAATTGAACTTTGAATGTATACCGATGTATTTCGGTATGTATTAACTGATGAAGTAGTTTTCACAGAATTTAATAAGTAATACCATAATGCATCTACACTCATGCTAATTTGGCATTTTTTTAACTATGTATGATTGGAACTGATGCACAATATAACTTGGTGTAATGCAGTTCCATACTTACTTGTTCTGCTTATGTGGGGGTGGTGATGTCACCGGATCCATTGGATAGGGTGTCACCAATTGTATTACTTGGTCTAGCTTCATCATTGTTTGTAGCTTTCCTCCACATTGTGTTTCTCATCTTCTTGATGTCTTCAATGGTGTTTCCATTAGAAAAGGTGCTGGTCTCTGTCATTCAGTCTCTACAGTCCTTCTTGAGATTATTGACTTTATGATAGTGTAAACATGCCATTCTAGGGTTAGTCCATCCTCTAGGCTTTCTTGACCATTGTCTCATACAATTACCAACAATGTCACCAAATCTTCCACATGCTATACAATTTTCCCAAGTGTTGTAATCCCATACATATTGGTTACGGATTCTTTTCAGTTGATGGGCAGATTCTTGACCTTTAGGATTCCATGCTTGCTTTTTCTTCTTCCAACATTCAAGAGTAGTGTGCCCATGAATTTTTCAAGTAGGATAGTATTTTTCCATGTAGGTTTCCTTCTTTGGTTTTTTCATCTTAGACTTACATTCATATGCTTTATGTCCTTTCTTGTTACATTTATAACATAATCCTATGAATGGAGATGTAGATTTAGGAATGCCTTTCATTTTTCTCCTGCATATATTTGATGTGTGGCCTTGCTTTCCACAATGATTTCATGTCAGCTTTCTTGGTCTTGGATTTTCATAGACATTCTTTTGATCAGCTTGTTTGGGTGATTCTTCATTCTCGGTATAGCCTAGTCCAGTGTCATTGTTGGCTCTCCTTTGTCCATCAAGAAAATCATCCATTCTTTTATTGCTTTCTTCAACTCTTTTGATTATCTCATTATGCTTCTGCTGAATTTTGAGTTCTTGTTTTAGCTTTTCATTTTCTTCCCTTAGCTCACCGATAGCTTCTATTCTTTCAATGAGTTCAAAATTCATTATATTTGCCTCTTGACTCATAAGAATAATCTGATTAGTAATCTCATGATGATGTTTTGTAAGTCTCTGCATTTTAGACTCTTTTTCTTGTAGCTTCTCAATGATCTTTCTTTTGTCATTAATAGCTAGTGTTCTCTCTTGTTTTTCTTGTCTAGCATTGTTCATGACATCAATCATTATTATCATTTGCGTTGCTTGACCAATTTGCAGAGATTTTACTTGTCCAGCCATATGTTGATTGATTTCATTTAAGCTTGTGATGCTTTCTTCTGATGTATCTGATGCTTTGCTTGTAGTAGATCCTGAAGACTCAAATAGATTTGGTATCTCTTCTTCTTGGTAATCTATCTCATTATAGTGAGATGCCATAATCTTTCTTTCATCTAACAACTGTCTCATCTTGATTCTAGCTTCCTTGTACTTCTCATAGAAGATATGAATTTTGAGCTTCTGATTCTCAATACTTTTTTCAAGTATATACTTCTCCATTGTATGATATTTTCTCTTAAGTCTTTAATCTTTCCAAATAAGAGTTCTAGCTCTGATACCAATTGTTGGAAATAATGGGAAGTATGTACTAAGAGGGGAGGGGTGAATCAGTACCTCTAAAACTTTTTACCTCTTTTATCCTTTAACCTTTAAGTAATCATTGTTCATCCAATGATTTGTTCTGTACTTTCTTTGTGTAAGACATATCAATTCTTTAACTTAATCAAACATTTTAACTTTCATATAAACATTCATGAAAGTAATTGACTCATAACACAAGATATGATATCGCAGAAAACCTCTATAAGAAGGTAAAAACTGTGGTGGGGATGACACTTACAAAGTCTTCACTATCTGTAGATTGGAAGGGTCTAGTTAAGGCTTACAATTTGATCACTTCTGATGATCTACCCTATTAGGAGTATCTGTGGAGACCTGTTAAAGTCTACTCTATTAAGAGCTTTAGTAACACTATTTAGTGTGCACTCGGTTAAGATATTTACAATTGGACTGTTAAATCCACCTTCCTTGAAAGGATTTTTACTTTTTCTTCACTTGTTAGAATGTAAGAAAATTACTCTTTGACCTTATTGTATGCAATCTACTATTGCTGATAACATATCCATTCAAGATTACATGTATATGTGTATCACCTATTGTGATTGAATAATACCTTTGTTGCTCGGTAGCCTTTGTTCTTGGTTCTTGATAACCAATTTCAACTTTTGTTGTTCTACTTCTTGAAAATCTTAGTATGATCCATATATGTTCTTTTTGGCTACATTCATCCTCTCCTAATATATTTAGAATGATTACAGCATCTATTTATAAGATAGATTGACCTAATTAAGTTTCATGTAAAACAAACTTAACTCTATGATCACAGGTTTACAACTTTACCTTGATCTGCTAGTCTGCATATTTTAAATCAATTAGACTGATTAAAACACTTTAATAATGTTCATTCCCTTAATTAATGGTTTTAAAACAAAAAAAACTCTATAAATAGAATATGAACATGTTTTATCTTATGTGGAAGTCAGATCCACTTTTTGCGAGCTGTAACTAACTTTCGGTGTCTGATGCTCAGTTTGCTCTGAAATCAGTTTGACTATCTTTTGGGTTGCACTATTTTCTTCTTTTAGTTTGCACTATGCCTGTTCTCTCAGTTTCTCTGTCGGTTTCCTCCTGTCAGGCTCCACTTTATCTGTCGGGTGTCTCTTGTACTTAACACTTTCGGTGATCTATGATATATGTGCTTTTGATGTTACTGAAAGTCTATCTTTTGGTGTAGGTTTGCCGAAGGTTCAAAAACTATTTTTCTTTTGTATACTGATGGCAAAATAATGTCTTCATTTACTTGATTATGCTGCATTTAAAGGATTCAAGGTATACCAAATGGATGTCAAATCTACATTGCTAAATGGAATACTAGAAGAAGAGGTATACATTGAACAACCAGAAGGGTTTGTCGATCCTAACAAGAGAAACATGGTTTGTAGACTACACAAAGCCTTGTGTGGATTAATACAAGTACCAAGAGCCTGGTATGAAAGACTTCACTCCTATCTCATAAGTATTGGATTTGTAAGAACAAGTGAAAATAGTAATCTGTATTTAAAAGAAGATACTGATGATAACATTTTAATTGCTAAAATATTTGTTGATGATATCATATTTGGGGGTAATGATATGTTATGTAAATATTTTGCTAATGAAATGAGAAAAGAGTTTGAGATGTTAATGTTTGGGGAGATCAAATTCTTTCTTGGTCTACAAATTCTTCAACAGGATGCAGACATCTATACCACACAATCCAAATACATCAAGGAAGTGCTGAAGATATTCAAGATGGAAGATTCCAAGCCAGTTGGAACACCTATGGAAACCAGATACAAGCTGACAAACGAAGACAATTCAACCGAGGTAAATCAAACCCTATATAGATCTATGATTGGAAAACTCATGTATGTTATTCATACTAGACCAGATATAGCACATGTAGTTGGAATAGTTGCTAAATTCTTTGCTAATCCCAAAGAATCACACATGACTGATGTCAAAAGAATTCTGAGATATCTAAAGAATACCGAGGAATATGGCTTATGGTATAAAAGAGAAGGGAAATTTTAACTTCAAGTCTATACAAATGATGATTGGGTTGGAAACTTAGATGACAGGAAGAGCACAATAGGAGAGGCATTCTTCATGGGTGATAAACTTGTCACATGGATAAGTAAGAAGCAAGGATGCATCTCACAATCCATTGCAGAAGCAGAATATGTGGTTGCTGCTGCAAATTTCTCTAACATTGCATGGATCAAACAATTGCTGGAAGGTATGAATTATGTGATGAAAATGTGTCACACTTCTATGAATCATTCCATTCAAGGTTGCTCAAGAATGAGGCCTCAAATATTGATCCATAGCTCTCTAGTCATGGAGTGCAAAGGTGTAAAATGGAGGCCCTTAGATTGACCTAGTTGTGCCCATGCAAGTACACCATGAAATGAGAGATTCAATGCATGAAAAATGAAAGCTATTCTATATGATTGCAATGCATAAAAGGAAATTAATCTAAATGATAACAATGCAAGATTAATCTATGAAAGGAAATACAAATGCAAGATTAATCTATGAAAGGAAATATGAATCTAATCTACATGAATAGCCATGGATGCAAGAAGAAGAAGACAAGAAGAGAGAAGTTGCAATATCCAAGCTCAAGTGATCAAATTCTCCTCCAAAATTGCTCTTTAAACCTGCAGCATAACAATAGCCTAAAAATTCTATATCTTTGAATGAGAAGGGGAGGTTTCCTTATAAAGAGAAGTGAACGATTGAGATTAAGAGGCAAAATCAAAGGTTATGATTAAGAGGCAAAAAACCCACCACTTAGGAAGATGTGAAAAAAAGGGATTTTATTTAATTTTTATTTAATTTATTTCCTTTTTCATCAAATAAAGTGCTTTAAGTGGGGATTTTTTATTTATTTAATTAAAAGAGGAGTTTTCTTTATAATTAAATAAATTAGAAGAATTTTATTTAATTAAATGGGAGGAATTGAATTTAATTAAATGGGAGAAATTTTATTTAATTAAAAGGGAGAAATTTACTTTAATTAAATAAGATAAATTTTATTCAATTAAAAGGGAGATTAAATCTTTTAATTAAATAAGATAAATTTTATTTAATTAGAAAGAAAATTAAAT
>MU225893.1:562106-576784 GCA_018584345.1 Thuja plicata
GTGCCACTTCATCCAAGCCTCTCCTTCCCTCTAAAAATCCTATAAATAGAGGCCTTCTCCTCTCATATTTTCATCTCTCAATTTGCATAGTTATCATGCTAGTATTGTCTTAGATTTGTTCTTTGTGATTTCATGCTAATGCTCTTTGATGTTAGTTTATATCTTTCATTTGCTCAAATCATTTAGAAGTCACATGTTAGGATCTTAATTTGGTAAATGAATCATAGTTGTTTTATAAGACTTTCATATCATCCTCACTAGCATTAGATTCATATTATCATTTTGAAGAGGATTTTGAGACTAGTTTCTTCATAACTAGTTCTTGAATCTTTCTTCTTTTTATCTAGTATCATTACATCTTTTTGCATTGGGATCTATGGTCATTGTGTGTTTGAGAGAGCACACCCACATGCAATCTAAATAAGCACATCAAAATGAGTAGATTAGGGTGCATGTTATTTACTCATTTTTAGCTTAATCTGATGTTATTTAGTTTCTTTGTTGTTAGCTTAATCTCTTGCATGCTTTTCTTGTCATGATATGTTCTAACCAGCTAATGTTTGCATGTTTGAGCTTTCTCCCAATAGATTGAAGGATTCCGTATACACAGCGGTAAGCCTTCATTTTGATTTACTTTGTCATACTTGATGAGATGCAAAATCTCTAGACTTAAATCCACCTCCCCATTCCATGATGTCATTGCTTCACAATTAACACCCACATTGGCTAAACTATTCGCAACCCATTTCCTTCCATGTACACGTGGGAGACAAAAATTTCTTCAAAAAGAAGTAGAGCCAATTTTATTTTTTCTATAATGTGAGCTATAGTCTAGGACACTTTTACTTTGCCTTTGATACAGTTAATGATGTTTAATGAGTCCCCCTCCAACCAGAATTTCAAAATTCCTTTTTCTTTAGCCTGACTAACAATCATAAGAGCTGCCATTGCTTTGGCTACATGGTTCATTTGATTTCCAAGAGGAGCAACAACTGCTCCCAGATAGTTCGCAACACTATCTCTTAAGCATCCACCACCTCCATCTTTTCCTGAATTCCCCTTAGCAGCTCCATCAAAGTTGCCTTTCACCCAACCATAAGGCAGAGCAGGCCATCTTGTATTTTCCCTCTTATCTAAAGTCTTAGTCTCTTGTTTTCTAGGGATCCTCCATTCGGAGCTTGATATTTCTTGAAGATTCAAAATGTTATTACTTTGAGGAAAAGACACATTAAAGTTTTCCAGCATACCTCTTATTATATGGTTAGCCACAACTGTATGGGAGGGGTTTTTCTCTCTGAAGACCCTATTGTTCCTCTCCTTCCATATCCTCCATGAGAAGTGAGGTAGGAAGAGCTTCCACATCTCCTTATAGTCTTTACCCTTTCGAGGACACAACCATTGAGTAATCATCTCTTGAGCACTATAAGGTTTGACCCAATCCACATTAAAATACATAAACACTAAGTCCCAAACTTGATTAGGGAAGGGACAGTGTATCATCAGATGGTTACTATTTTCAACTTCAGAGAGGCAAAGGTAACATCTATTTGGCATGATGAAACCTCTTTTACGGTGATATTCTACCGTAAGGATTTTGTCCTATGTCAGAAGCCAAAAAAACATGTTAATTTTAGGGATAAGGTTAGAGTTCCAAACCTGAGCACTAAGAGGCTGGGAGCTACTGGATAGTAGAAGGGCCGAAGCCAAAGCAATAGAGAATTTTCCATTAGGTTCTGGGCTCCAGATCAAAGAATCCAGAGCATTAGTAGGAAACCAAGAATTGAGTTGGGCATTGATTTGAGAAGGTATACCCTCAAAGGAACCAAGGTCCACCCTTTTTTGTTAATCTAGTAGTCTGCCACCTTTTCTCCCATAATATCTTGGTAGTCAAGAATAGCTAAGCTCCACTCTTCATTCTCTTTAAGGGCTTTATTTTCCAGCCATTTATCCTGCCAGAAATTTATCTTCCTGCCATTTCCCAGTTTCCATCTCGCTCCCTTTTTAATTAGCTCTTTTCCTCTATAGATGCTATTCCATATAAAAGAGCCATTGACTTCCTAGGTGTTATTAAGCATGTCCTCAAGAGAATGGATATGGTATTTCCTTTTTAGAATTGAATTCCATTCCTTTTCTTCCTCAAAGATTCTCTAGCATTGTTTTTCCATTAGAGCCTTATTAGTATTCTTTATGCTTCTGATCCCCAATCCTCCCCATTTTTTGGGTTTACAAACCACATCCCAAGCCACAAGACTAAATTAATTTTTTTCCTCAACTCCCAACCATAAGAAGCACCTTTGGATTTTTTCAATCAATTCAACAAACTTGTTAGGGATCTTAAAAAGGCTCAGAGCATAGACTGAGAGATTCTGCAGGGTAGACTTAAGAAGTTGGACTTTCCTAGTAAGGCTAAGGGTAGCTCCTTTCCAGCCTGCAAGCTTATTGTGAAATCTATCAATGATCTTATTCCAAAAAATATCATCAGGTTTAAGGCAGAGAGGGAGGCCCAGGTAAGGAGTTAAGGAGTCAGGAGAATCCCAATCTTACTTCCTAATATTGAATAAATATTCCTTTGTTTTTCTTTAGGAGTGTTACAGAAAAAGAGAGATATTTTTTCCTAGTTTATTAGTTGGCCAGAAGCTCCAGTATAAGTATTCAGTGCCATTTTCATATTTCTAGCTTCTTTAACTAAAGCTTCTCCCATCATTATTGTATCATCTACAAATTGCTCATGTGAGCATCTCAGCTGGGCAGAAGAGGGTTGAAGTCCAGAGATCATACCTTTGTTCACAACGCTTTGGATAAATCTCCCCAGATTCTCCGCCATGATAGCAAACAGAATAGGAGAAATAACATTGTTACCTGCAAACTTTGGGAGCTAATTTTCTCCTATATCACTCACATGTTTAGGGAAAGCATTAGGATATCTAGGGATACCAATAAAGTTAAACTATTTATACCTTTGAGTATGCAATGGTTTCCTTTGAAAACTATCATTCTCTTTAAAAGTAGTGGCTTATGCTTTAGTAACTGTAATATTTTCTGGCCCAGCATGAGAATACTTAGAAGACTGCAAAAAATCTATTTTATTCTTCATTTCAATTATTGTAGCTTCCATTTGTGCTTTCTCTAACATTTTCTCGATGGTATCTTTTTCAATTCTTAATTTCTCCAAATCAATATCCAACTTGGACATTTGCTCTGTTAAAGGCTTCTGAAACCTAGGTTCTTGATTTCTGTACTCAGTTATTTTTTGCTTACCTTTATCCTTCTATGAACTAGAAGCTTTATAAGTAAGTGGTATTTCTTGGTCCTTTTGAGACCTCTCTGTATCTTTTACATTTTGATGTCTTGAAGATTTTCTTTTATTTTTATCAACATCCTTATGCTCATGTTTTTTCTTTCTCATTTCAAGCTCTCCCTTTTCATTTGTTGAACAAGGGCAAGTTGTTTGATGATGAATTTTTCCTCATTTGCTAGCTCATCAGAGGGAGCATCTTAAAAATCTGAACTAGATGTACTTGTTTCTTCTCTTTCATTAGAAGTAGAAGTGGCTATAGGTGTTTCTAATACCCTTTCTGCAGCTTCTTTATATTTTGAAGTATTTCCATCATGAGAAGGCTGATTGTTGTTCATGTCTCTCCTAGTATTACCTTCTTTACCTCTTGGAGGGGTTTCATCCATGCTAACTTGGTTTCTCTTCTTCCTCTAGGACATTTCCATCCTTGAGGATGATGGGATTCCACCATATAAAATCCTCTCAGGATCATTTCTCACCCTTGACCTAGTGTTCATTCTTAGAGATATTTACTAAATATGCACTAATCTCAGAGATTTTCTTTAGAGTCGCCACCCAATAATAATTAGGAATGAATGAACACTGATCAAAGGACAATTTTGACAACTATAACTGGTATCATTTGTAATTACTTGAATTCCCCAGCGGAGTCACCAATTTGTTAGGGTTTTTTCTTGCAGGGCCTCTAAAGATGCTTGAATGTTTAAATAACTCTGACTCCCAATGCCCTTGATAATTTGACTCAAGAAAGAGAAAACACTAATTGATGAGGTATTTTGATAACACTAGGGATACCTATTATCACCTCCTTCTTTTTTGAGATCCACTGACTCAGGCAGGTTTTACCAATGACTGATTACTATCTTGACAGTATCTTTAGGGTGGATTTTACTTATGTGCTAAATGCTCTATTTTTATATGGATATATAAATGAAAATGAAACTAACTATGATTATTCTAAGAAAAATCTTGACAATCCAAATCATTATCTTAATGACAATAGACAACAACATAATAGGGAACTTCACCTTTCTTTCCTTTTACAATTCTTGTGAATCTAGGAGGAATAACCTATTTGATTTACTCTTTAAGAAATCAACAAACTTCAGCTGTAATAACTATGAATACAATTTATTTTACATATATACTCTGAAAGTAATTGATTTTGAATAGTATTGAATATTGTGGATGATGATGGATTATCTAACAAGTTCCTAGACCAGTGCCTATGCTTGGGCTTATAGAGTCAAAACATATAAATCCACAGAGATATATAAACAAGAATACTATAGGATGCCTTACAAACTACACAAAACTCAGATAAAATTCCTTGCAAGCTATCTTGTCGCTTCTACAATATTGTATCAAATCCTCAATCACTGTTGTACTCCTTGAAACTACTCACAAAGTTTAATTCTCCTCTTAGAAGAAGCTTGCAAATAATCAGATAACTACCTTATAGCCAATATGTTTAACATGCCTTATAAATTAAACATAAAAGAGTACAGACAATAAGTAAAGAAACAACAACAATGTAGAGTAAAGTTGCATTGTAATTTTATTCATATATTTCTGCTTCAGATACATACAAAGGCTAAAAGCTCATAAAACACAGAATGGAGCCTAGAAGTTTGTCTTACCATTATATTTCATCCCACTTAAAATATTACAATTTTATCTATTTATAGGTCTTAAACCATCTTGGAATCCTTAAAATTAGGATGCAACAAGCTTCAGATGGTTTAAGGAACTTAACCCTAAAAGTACATAAAAGACAAGAAACAAGAATGTTAAGCGGTGGGAAGACAAGAACAAGGGATGAAATCTGATCTTCTTTTGTCTTTATCTAAATTCTGGCACCTTTTTCTGACAATGTTTAGGATAGTATCTAATATTTGTATCGAGACCAAGTGACCACCATTTCAGGCTAACCTACACTTGTCTTTGATAATTACTAACCTCCCTGTGCTCAATGATCAGGCACCAAGTGTTCCTCTTTACTCTTCATCCAGAAGATCTTCTTCAATCTCAATAGGTTTCTTCTTCTTTGGTCTTGTCATCAAATCCCAAGCTATCACATCATCTTCTGCTAGCCATTTGAAGCTTTGAATACTCTACAGTTGTTGTTTCTACCTTTCCCATCTGACATCAGTAATGCTTTTGACATCAACTAAAAATTTATTTATGTCAGTTTCTGCTTTGAAAGCCTCATCCAAACTTTTATTAAAACCATCTAAATCTAAATCAGAATCTGTAATAAATGTCTCATTACTAGGCATTCTACTATCAAATTCATTTCTCCAAGCCTCCAAGGCCTTAATCTGATCATCTTCTCCTTTTAGTGGAGGAAAAAATCTATTAAAATTTGGTGGAAATAGGCTCATCTTAGCCTCTATCTAATTCAATTTACCCTTAAAGAAAGGTAAAGTGACATTAGCTTTCTTGATCTCATCTTCAACCTCTGACACAATTTCTGGCAAATTTGATCTATGTTGCTGCAAAGAGGTTAACTTCTCAAACAACTGTATCCTAGGAGACCATGCTGTGAAAAAAGGAGTTAAAACAGAGATGTACCCTGTCACTTCAGCATGCAAGACGGGCAATTTATTATATGCATTCAAAATTATATTGGTTTTATCTTTCAATATATCAATCCTATGCTGAAGAATACTTCTTAATGCATTTATGGCCACTTCATTATCCTTTTTGGCCACATCCTCTATTTTAACCTCTTCCCCTGCTTCAACTTTATATTCTATTTGCAAAGGCTAGACTGAGGGTACATATATAATTTCTGGCTTTTCTTGTAATTGATTAATCATCTCAGAAATCACCTTATACTACTGATGGATCTTGATATGACATAGTTCTCTAGCTTTGGCCAGGGCACTAGCCTCCTCAATTAAGACACCACACTTTTCAGACAACTGCTTTTTTTTATCTTCATTTAGATGTACCCAATGTATCATTATTTGGGAAATATCAAGCTCTCTTGTGTCCTGCACTGTCCACACCATTTGGTTTCCAACCATGTTCTCTTGAATGTTCAAAAGTTGAGGCTTCTGGTCTTTAGGACACAAATTCCACATGGCAAATGCTTGGGATTTTGGACTATATCCAAATCCTTTGATCATGTCGCCCATTTGCATCTCACTTGCCATTTTTAGATATGGTTGTTTTCTAATTTGGTCTATTATGAATGCTGAGGCTAAATCCCAGCCTTCGGCAAGCAAGATTCCACTATTCAAGACCATCTTCCTAGCCTCATCAGGAGAAACATCCTCACTTTTAGGATCATATGATTGTAAAGCTAGAAGAGCCTCATTAGTTACTGCTTCTTCACCCTCTGATTTCAAATGTTCTCTGATCTGCTCCTTTTTATGCCATCTTAGGAAATCCTTAAACCATCAATTTTTATGAAGTTATCATCACGTAAAAACTATTGTTGGTGAAGAAATCTTTCATCAATACATGCTCTGAGAGGCAACTCTATGTTTTCCTCTACTTCTTGCTGTTGTTTCTTTCCTTTTCTGATCTCTTTCCTCAAATTATGATCATATAATCTATTCCCAGGAACCAGAGCACTTACTCTATCACCTTTCCTTTCTTTTTTTGTATAAGAGGTCTGACCAAGGTCAACTTTTTGCCTTTTGGTAGTAGGCTCTTCTATATCATCAGGTTGAGAAACTTCAGTCAAATCTATGATATGTCCCTGTTCACCCTATATTTGAATTGCTTCTGCAACATTCTATTGTGGTTGATCTATTTGAGGTGGATGGATATATTCTTCATCGCTCTCACTCTCATTCTTAGAATCTGAATATTCAAATTCTTTTCCCTTCTTCACATCCAAAACTCTGTCTAATTTCTCACAAAGTGTTTAAAAATTATCTATCATAGCTTTAATTTTGTCAAAATATGGCAGGTCAGGGTAAAAACCTCCAAATTCTAATCCATTTCTTTTTATTTGATTCTCCAAATTTAACAACTCTTGAATTCTCTCTCTCCTAGTTCTCACCTCATCTTCATCAAGGATATTCCTAGTAGCATCTTCCTCCACACAAATACCATGCACATATGTGTTCGGTATGGTAGGATTTAGGAGTTTCTTAGCTCCTGCAATAAATCCCTCTGGATCAATATACCTATGTTATGATGCTCCCATTTTGCAGCTTTCCAACCATCTGGTCACTAAATCAATAGCGCCTTTGCCAATTGTAAACTGAAAAATCTTGAATTGCCTAGGGGTTAATGTCCCCTTCCTGTGTGGTGCAAAGTGCTCATTATCTATTAATAAAAGTTGCCAAATAAATTCCATAGCTGCAACTCTTGATGGCACATGATATGGTAAGAGATGAGGAGGATGTGTGCATCCATATACTCTGATCATAGTGAAATTTTCTTCTAAAAAGAAGTCTCCCCAATTGTGGTCACCTTCCCACTTATCAAAATATTCACAGGGTCTCAGCAACTGCAACACCTTCATTGGGAGTCTAGTCTTGCTAATACCCAAACTCTGCATCAAAGGGTAGACAATCCAGTTCTCAAATCCACAGAAATCACAATCCTTGGAGGTGAAATTCCATATCCTAATCCAAAATTGGATAGGATTGGGCCGGTCATGAAAGATCCTCTAAGGGTTCAAATTATTTACATTCATGATGCCGTAATTGAAATGCAATAATAAATGCATCAGGATAGAATAATGTAAAAACTTAGGATCTTTATCCTTCTTCTTCACAGCTACAAACCCCTCATGCATTCTATCAATGATGTACTGTATATAATCATAACTAGTACTAGAATGCACATCTTGTAAATCTAATACCATCATTAAAATTCTAGAATTTATCTTCTCTACTCCTCTATCCCTACCCAACACTCTACACAAGGTATATGCAATGTACTTGATATAAAAATGTAAATCTTTGAAACAATAGGGTGCAGATCCTTATAAAGAGTCAATTTGGTTTCTAACCTCCTTAAGGATATGTTTTTGCAATTGTTTTCTAGCAACCCCAGGCTGTAACCTATACCTTTCTTCCTGCCTTGTAATATTAATCTTAGTGGACATGTTACTATATAAACCAAAGGCTTGCATAAATGAATTTCTATTCAGAATTAACAATGCAGTACCATCATTCTTTTTAATTGTTCTAGACAAGGTGTCATAATGGTTTGCAAGACCTAAAAACAAGTCTACATCTACGAAGACATCAGGAACAATTAACCTAGCCAAAGCACTAGTCCAAGGGTTTTATATTGGGATGGCCTTATCAACATTATTATAAAAATAATTATAAAGAGAAAAACCTATAGAACCTGGTGTATGGGCATCTTCGATTTCACAGTATTCATTTGCCAATATGTTGGCATTTTCTCTCTTATTCTGTGTAGAACCAGGTAACAAAATTAAAATTTCATCAGAGAAATTTCTTTTCCCCTTGGCATCTTCATCTACTTCATCGCTCTTTCCACTGGTAGAAGCCACACTAACAACTTTACTCATTTTTTTTCTATTTTCACTTCTCTCTTACCGATATTGAAACAAATCTTCTCTCAAGATTCCTTACTCTTCTCTATGCACTAAAAATAATTCAAGAACTTTGAAACTTGGAGAATCACCCTGAAACTGATCAATTCCCATTTCTTGGACACAGAAAACCTAGCAAATTGTCCGCTCTGTAATTCTGGATGTATGATGAATGAAAATAAACCTGCAATCATCCCTTTATGGTAACTTTTCAAAGTACTTAGCTCATCATTTAAGAGACAATCAATTTCACCTTCAAGTTTACATGCTGTGGTATTAATTGAAATCCTAGTCGTAGCCCATGAATGTGATAGGAAATCAAATTCATATGGGTGCATTTTCAAAAAAACCCCTATAGAATTTGAACAAAATGAATGTCTTGATATGATTGGTTCTTCAATAGACATCTTAGCTACCTTTTTCACATAGTAATTAATCTCTTGTATTCTTATTGGACGATGAATCTCTATATTGTCAGGTCAGCAACTGCCGCCTTATTACTTTTCATATTTGGCGACCAAGCAAATATGCATTATCTCTTTGTCGCAAATCAAATCTCTTAACTCTCAATTCTTCTAGAGACCTAGCAACTATATGATTTTCTTCACCTTAGTTTAACCATGATTAATTTCTAGCGATCATGTGACCAAATAAATCCAAGTCGCTGGTAGTATTGGAAAACTCAGAGTTTATTCAGAGACCCTGCGACCATGGTTACTTTTCATCTTTTAAACTCTTATTGCCAAGTCTCTAAATGTTATTTTCACTTTATGAGACCCTAGGGCTACCATTAGTTGCCCAATCGCTAAATAAAACTGATCTTTACTATTTCATTTGGAGACTTCGCGACATAGCCCATGAAACCTTATCTTTTAATGTTAATTTGGAGACTATGCGACTAAAGCTAATCTCATTATCGTGAGAATATTATACTCTTATGAAAATTTGATAGAGACTCAGTGACTACCATTGATCCCATCTTCATCTTCATCTAATGGCCCCGCTAAGTCATTGAATATATTTTGGAAACCCTAAATCATTTGGAGACCCCACGACAATATTAAAATACATACTTTTACATCTTTTAGTCTCGTAACCACCAAATGATATTTTCTTTTTGTGAGACCACATGACTGATACTTTTTTTTCTATTCACTGTGGACACGTGTCTCATCTCAATTGTTTGTCTCCAAATCAATGAAAAATTCTGACTTACCATGTTTAACCAGCGACTACCCAACCACTATATATCTCAATCAATTTGGGGTTTGGCGCCAAGTCTCTGAACCTTTTACTTAACTGACCTTTTAACTAGAGACCTGGCGACAGAAGCTTTTAAACTTATCACTAACTATGTTCTAATCTAGAGACCCCGCGATTGAAGAAATCGCTAAGTCTCATGTTAATTTTCTAATTGCAAGATATACTGTGTGATACCGTGACTTAACCGTTTGTCTCCATGTCACCAGATCATGTTTTCTTTATTGGGAGACTTCACGAAATGAAATACTTTGCTAAGTCTCATAACTTACAAAGAATATTCCTTTCCCCTTTTGAGACATCTCGGCAACATTTAATCGCCCAGTCTCATGATAAAATGGAATATGCTTTTAGTATTAAGCGACTAGGCGACCATTAAAAAGGCACATGACTTTTTATAACTTAAGTTTTTCAAAAAGGTAATGCAAAAATAGAAACTCGGTTGACATTTTTAGGGCTTTTTTGCATTTTCACCTAGAAGATAGCTTAGGGTTTTGGGTTTTTCACTATTCATTTGGATTTTGACAGGGAACACAAAATTTACACAGGGATAATTCAAATTAATTTTTTTTTTCTAATTTTGGATAAAAATTTTGCAGGACAACAAAATTTTAGGGCAAACCAACCAAACTAGGAACACAACCAACATGGCCATTATTAACGGTCATTAGAAAATCATACAATCATCACTAGTCACAAGTGCAACTATGAATATATGAATGTGATTTATATCAGATTGGAATGTGAAAAGTGTTGATGGGACCTTGTGACTGGGTCTGCCAATAGGGGTAAGTTGTCATCGGGTACCGGGGTACTGGCCAACTTTGCCTGTAAAGGTTATCCAGGGAAATGAGATTCCCTGGGCCTCCAAGCATGTGAGAGTCAGGTCTCAATAGTGCGGGGCTCAGTTGGGAGATGTGACTATTTTGTTTGAGGGGGATAGCTGGTTATCTTAACCCATCTTCTCTGGGGATTCAGGTAAATGAGGCTTCCTGCAAGTGCACATTCATTTGAATAAATAAACTTAAAAAGATATTATAGAGTTAGAAATATTTCATCTACCTATAGTTACTGTAAATGTTCCAAACATTGACAATTCTCTAACACACTACACTAAATACTGAAGAAACACAAGACCATCAGCTCATATTTTATCAGTAGTGAAGGAAAGGAGGTCATTAATCTACTTTAAGTACCAGAGAAAAGGACATGAAGAACACAAAGCGTAAAATACCGTTAACCTAGAAGACAAAATGCCAACAACATCATCAAGAGAACTCTTCCTTCTTCATTAACATCTCTTCTAGCAAGCACTGGTGCTTGTTACAATGGTGGCTCCAAGGGAGCATTTAACTACTGAAAGCTTAAAACTATTGCGCATTGAGCTCTGCAACTAAGAACTGATAAGAACAGATTGCTATTAGCTATGGACTGCAAAATCATCAATTTTGCCGACCCTTGAAATGAGGTCAGACTTGTTATTTATAAACATCATTTGACCTAAAACTAACCTAACTTATTTTACACTTTACAATATAATACTATTTTCTGATGGTCGGTACTACCTGTGCCACACTACAAAAGACCTCAAGACGGAGAAGGTCTGACATGCTAGAGGAATAAGACAAGAAAAGAGGAGTGGAAGAATTGGCCTTGAGAAGAGAGCCGAGAGGAGAAGGAAGAAATTTGATCCCCTGGGGATCGAGGTTACATGCCTCATAAATAGGAAAGTGATGCCCTATCTCTGATACTCTGGGTGTAAAGTTGAAGCGGCACCTTGGAAAGACCATATGTCAAAAAATCTCTTATCGATCTGACGTGCCTTGTTGTGGTCACCTACCTTCTGAAAACCTTTATTAACTACCTTGAAAGTGACCGATCAGCCTTGGGAACTGGGACATGGGTCACTTAAAGAATAAAAAAATGTGGGATCCAAAATTTTGGGACACGGAAACTTACGTTCTAAAAGAATGAATGAATAAAAAAATACATCTCCTGACGAGATTCTCCGGGCTCCAGAGAACTTTATTGTTCCTTATGATTTTTCCTAAGCTTCAAACACTTGGCCTATGCTTTCTTCATCTACATCTCTATTGTTGTCCCATCGACTATGGACAACCTCCAATGCCTCCTGAACATATTCGGCCCCGCTCCAGAATTCATCCACCATAATGGAATCATGTGATCAAATCATCATCTTTGACAATCTAGATAACCTGCCCTGGTCAAAATCTCTAGCAAGCGGATACAGGGACTCCATCCGCTCATCAAACTTGCTAAGGAAATAGTCCTCTAGGGTACATGCCCTGGTGGTGAAGGGATCAACATGCGATACTCCAACCATGAATGCTTTAAATAGACCCATGGGGTATTGGGCCACTGTCAGTTTCTCTTTTAGGGCCTTAACCAGTTCCTTGCATACCTCACCCCTAAGGATAAGTCTGGAGTACTGGGACTGGAGGGAATCATATGATTCATATCCAAAAATTCCCGCCTTTATGATGACTTCTTCCCCTATGTTGCGGATCTCTTCCAGCTCGGCCTTCCATTTTTCATAATTTGCCAAATCTTTCTCCCATATAATAATGGAGCCCTTTGTCTGGTTGAGAAGAACATCGACCCAATAAAGGTCCAGGAGGGACACTGCCAAAAATTGTCTCATGGCGGTCACTTGCTTGGTGGCCCACCTATTCACAGCTTGTGCTTTCTTCTTCATGATTTGTAGAGAATCCACATCGCCCTGCGTAAGTAGAAATCTGGAGGAAGGGGTTCCAGGGTGGACCTAAGACAAGGGCTCTGTAAGTTCTGCCAGAAGCTTGAGGAGATTGGAATTTGTCTCCCTTTCCTCCTTTAGCTTCTGGCCTTGCTTGATGTATCTAGCCTCTATTGCTTTGGTGTCTTCCTTCTGTAAATCTAGCTCACCCTATTTGTCTCTCCTCCCTAATGCTACTTCTATTATGTTGTAATCTTTGGGCCTTACGATTGTCACATCTGCATCTGGTGGGGGGTGTTGTGATAATCGCAAGTACACTACCTGCTAGATTAGTCCAGAGAGTATGGAATGTTTGTGCCTTCTTGGGCCTTTTAGCCTCTACATTCTTGGCCATCATTTCTTCCAATGAGAGTGTGGCCCCTGAGGTCACCGCCGGTGCACTTGATCACTCAGAGTTACCAAAGGCATTTGGAGTGTGATGATTGAGGGTATAGTTGATCCCGTGGGTCCAAGTTCCCCGATCATTAGTTTCTCATCTATGTTTTGCCTTGATGTGTTCTTGGTCTCTTGGACTGGTATCTTCTCTTTCTCAGGCCCTACTTGTACTTCTTTTTGAGCCTCTTTCTCTGATGTATCTTTCTCTCCCAGGATTTCCTTTTCTGTGGGGACCTCTTCTTTTTCTTGAGCTACAATCTCTTCCACTGCATGACCCATATCTTGTTGGAGTTCCATGAGTTCCTCCACTGAGAAAGTGTCATCAAAATCATCATGTGGGGCAAGGAGTCTGAAATATCCTCTAGTTTGGGAGAGTCCAAATTGACATCCACCAGGGGCATCTCCGGCATACCAGGGCTGACGGCTGCGCTTGGTGTAGGGGTCACCTTCTTCTTCTTATTTCTTACTAGCGGAGCTCCAGTGTCCAAAATACTAGTAGACTCCGCCTTAGGAAAATTCTATCTGCTCAT
Source organism: Thuja plicata (assembly GCA_018584345.1). Lineage (NCBI taxonomy): Eukaryota > Viridiplantae > Streptophyta > Pinopsida > Cupressales > Cupressaceae > Thuja > Thuja plicata. The sequence continues at coordinate 575,873 of MU225893.1, forward strand.
CATGGATTCCAATGATGGGGATCCCACCAGGTGAGTAGATGCCATTGGAGCTATGAGGAGGCTGGAGGATACCTGCATACTTAGTTGCTAGCTGGTCAGCTTTGCTGACTCCATTTGTTGATGTAGTTGAGCCATCAGAAGGGTAGGAACTTTTGGAGGCACTTTGGGGACCAGGACACCCTCTTTTTCTTTCCCCTTGCTTGTGCTTGATTCAACAACCATGGAAGATGAAGAAGGTCCGGTGTTGGATGAAGACAGAATGACCCTTTTGACTGTTGGTTTCTTTCGGGCGCTCTTGGGACATGCTTGGGAAAAATACTGGTGACTCACTTCTATAATGGGGTGACATATCACTTCAATTGTTAGGTCCTTAGGGCTGGCCCAATCCACCAGAGAAAGATCTAGCTTATCCAGCCCTTGTTCTTTACATGCTGGATTCTCCAGCGACCCATCATATTTAAGGCCTTTTGGGAAAGTCTGAAGGTCAAGTGATTTCATGAGCCCTTTGCTCATTCCTGAATGTTGTTAGGCCCAGAGATCAAAAATACCTTTGTAGTCTACCCAGAAGTCTTCAATATCCACTTTGTGAGGTAGGGATGCCCGGGGGAGTGCTGTGGCAATCTTGTTGAGACGATCGTAATTTTTTCGGGCGTGGTGGAATTCCACCACCTCCAGGTTCTTCAATTCACTCTCTGCCTCCCGGGCCGCGGTGAGGCTGCATGTATAATTCCCATATGAAAAAGGGAATGGAACGTGGTGGTACCCTAAATTTTGATAATTTAGAGGTCCCAATCCATTATCAAGAAGCATGTTTCTCCATAAAAAAAATATCAAAGGAAGGAAGCTTTATGACACAAATAAATAGAACTAACTAATCGAAGCCTTCAGAAAATGCTGGAATTTAGACCTGAT